>QGDG01000220.1:0-12984 GCA_003268315.1 Stemphylium lycopersici
GCGTGTGGCTACATGTCGTCTAAAGGTGAGTCTGCGGTCAAACCACACTCCTAGCCAGCGCAGGGCTAGCTAGCTGTGTTCCCCACCTAGGAGGATAGGGTGAATCGTAAGCTACTCATCTACGACGCATAGTAGTGCGTAGTTACTCTACTGTCTTATTAGGTGTATTATTTCTTACTTTTCTAGTGCAAAGGTGACCTTATTAGTCTCGCCCTATACTCTAATCTACCTTAGATCTAATGCTAAGAGCTTAACATTGTCGTCCATAGAGTGCGAGGCCTGGTATAGGCAGATGTCGTCTACATATCCAAATCTCTGTTCTGTGTCTATAGACAGCAGCTCTGCTAGGTACAAGGTGTAAAGTACTGGCGAGAGAGGCGAGCCTTACGGTATGCCATAGGCAATAGGGTAGTTAGGTGTAGTAACCTGTCTAAGGCGAACTTAGACTCTTTAGTCTGTAAGGAATAAGTCTACAAAGAGAATAGTCCTTTGTAGCCAGCCTTGTTAGACTATTTAGTAGAGCAGGCGGTTCTTAAGGAGCGCATTAAAGGCGCCTTGCACATCTAGGGTGACCATAGTAACATGCTTTCTAAGTACCTATACTGCTTCCGTGTCGTAGGTGAACGCTACAGTAAGGTCGGCTGCAGAGCGCTTTAGAAGGGCGCCGCCATGCTAGGGACTAAGGATCTTATGTGTTATAGCGGTCTACGCGATTCTTCTAGCTACTATTCGTTCAAGTCTCTTTCTAATGTAAGAAAGAAGCGCTATAGGTCTCTAGGAGCGAGGTAATAATCAGTCTATCTTTCCTACCTTAGGTATCATTACTACCTTAGCAAGCTTCTACTATACTAGGAAGTAGTTAAGCTTAAGGCATCGCTAGAAGGTTCTTCGTATAAGTTCCCCAACCTAAGCCTAGCAGGCACGGAGTAGTCGCATAGTAGAGCGGTCCGTGCCTAGTGAGATGCTCGAGACCCCTACCGTGTTTCGTTCAGTTTCCTCTAGTAAGATGTGTGTGCTCTACAGGAGGGTATCTGCATTCTCCTAGTCTAGGTAGTGTCTAAGGTCGTCCTCTGCTATATACTAGTTAAGGACCTCCTCTCGTAGAGCTTCTACCTTCTCTAGGGGGTCTAATATTATCCTGTTATTTACTATAAGAGGGGTGTCCTAGTTCTCTAGTATAAGCTTATGCTAGGTAATAATCTTAAACAGGTCCTTGTTATTCTTAGCATTATTAATAACATACCTCTAGTACTACCTCTTAGCCTATCAGACTATGGTCTTGAAGGCCTGTCTCTCCTCCTATAGACTGCCAGAGCCGAGCTGTCTCGCATATTTGTAGGCCTGGTAAGCAGTTGTGCACTCCTTAGTCCACTATAGTACAGCGCGGCCTTCTTTGCGGTCGGGCTTGCCTGCCGTCTATATAGCGTGCTGTATAGTCTCTGTAAGCAGCGTAACACATTCGTCTAGCTATGCTGCGTCCTATATTGTAAGCGGGTCTAGAATGTTTTAGACACCTATCTCTACTAGGCTAGCGAATTTAGGCAGACTTGCTTCAGGGACTCTATAGTAGTACTATTCTAGATGTAGGGTGCCTAGCGTGGCGATAGGAACTAAGGTTACTATTGTCTTATGGTCTGAACTGCTGTGCATGCTAGCATTAATAGCAGACTAGGCAAATGGGATATTAGAGAAGGTAAGGTCTAGGACATAGCTAGCGCAGTGTGTTAGCTGCCCTGGCACACCAATGTAGTCTATAGACGCGTTGGCAGCCTAGCTAGCTAGCTCTACACCTCTGTTAGCTGTAGTAGTAGTAGGTTCAAAGGATTCGTGTCTAACGTTAAAGTCTCCTCCTATAAGGCAGACCTTAGGGAGTAGAAGATATATAACGTATTAGATAATATATGAGGTGTGTGGCTATCTATAGTAGTTGAGTATGGCAACTCTATTTACTACAGTCTATAGCATGTCTAGGTAGTTAAGGCTCTCTCTAGCCTAGTATCGTAGGTGGCATCCTTTGCAGATGTAGGTTATTACTTTAGGGCGGGCTAAGCCTAGAGTGTTAGGGCTATCCTAAGTGCTAATAGGTGCTAAGTATGTAAAACTAGGGTAGGTAGAAGTTCTTAAGTTAGCACATGTAAAGAGCTCTTAAATACATACAACCTCTATACCCTTCTAAAAGGCTGCCTCTAGTATTATAATATGCTAGAGTGAGCTCCTACTAATATTGGCCTAGCATACACGAAGTTGGTTGCTTAGTGGGCTAGGCTGTTAGTGCCTAGTGTTAGCTGGGATGTTGTGCGGGTGTTCTAGTATGACGATGGCGGGTTATCGCTCATGCTAGTGTCTTCCCTTTCTAAGGTGGACGGGTCAGTGTGGATAGTCAATTGTGGACGAATGCTGCCTGTAGACAGTTGTCCTATATTAAGGCTTCTCTAGGCTGTGGCGGCCCGCCTTGGTCTCTTTTCTCTACTAGTGGTAGCGGAGGGTGTATAGGAGGCAGTGGTGCTAGGAGGTAGAGCCCTTCTATCTTCATCTTGCCTCTAGGTTAGAGAGTAGAGAGGCACTATCTCTATTACTTCTATAGGAAGATCCTTAGGCTAAAGTATTGCCTAGCTAAGGGCTACTTCAACCGTCCTGTAGAGATGCTGCTGTGCTATCTTGCCTGCGCGACAGATAGCCTTCAGCTTAGTCTTTGTGGGCTTCGTGATATGTCCGTTAACCTAGCGAGGGGCTGCTAGGCAGTTAGTGTGGCTAGCTAGATGCAGGCTATGACAGTTGGCGCATAGTGCTTTATGGGGGCAGTTGTCCCCATACTATCCTTGGTGTCTATCTGTGCGGTCACTATAGTGTACGCAGCGGGCTATCTAGGTGCATCAGGCAGCGTTGCAGTAGCCTTGACAGCCTAGGTTATGTCGCTGTATAGTAGGATACTTATAGATTTCCTTCGAGAATTAACTAGTGCTAAAGAGCCAGAACGAACGGACTAGCTCTTTGTAGGAAATAATCTAGGTAGTGAGGCCATTATAGTTCGCCCTATGCCGTAAAGTCCTGTAGCTTACTAGCTGCTTGCCTGTTTGCGAACAGACCTCTTCTTCTACTAGCTAGGTAGTAGTAAGTAGTTCTATGCTATCTAAGGTCTAAAAAGAGCTAGGTACTTCTTATACTGCGTAGTTAATCTAGCGCTCTAGGGTCCTTACTACATCTCCGCCTAGCGCTCTTACTAAAAGTTCTTAGTTTTCTTAGGTTAGAAGTCGGCCCCAGATATCTTAATTGGCTAGAGTAATCGCCTAGCCTGTGTTAATTAGAGATGCGGTAGGTATGTCTCTAAGAGTGATTCCTGCTATGCTTTTGCATATTGCCTACTGTACTATAAAGGGTGAGGGCTGCTGTAGTCGTATTCCTAGGTTCGAGATAGCGATGAAGATTCGTGCGTCTTCTTTTGGTTTAGCTAGCTAGCTAGGCCGGGTTTTAGTAGGGTTTAAGGGCCGACTGCTACCCCTATTAGAGATATAGGGGTCTCTAGCTACGTCCGCCTAGGAGCGGCGTCCTGATTCTTGGCTCTTTAGATTGCTGCGACTAGCGTCGCTGCTCTAGTAGGAGCTAGGAGGAGAGTTGCTTAAGGAGGGCGAGGTTAGAGCTTAGATAACTCTCTACTATAGCTCCTCTACGATTCTAGTTTCTTGAGGGTTGGTGTAGCCCTAAGCGTGCTGATCTACGGCTGCTGCGAAGGCAGCAGTGATGGTGTTCCGCAGTTGGGCTATCTGCTAGGTCTCGGTGATGTGGCGTTGGACGGCATTAGAGACTTGAGGTTTGGGAGCGCCCTTACCAGGGTTCTGGCTACTTAGAAGAGGTGCATGACAGTATGTGTTCTCTTAGGGCCGTCTTAGGGCGCGTGTATAAAGCTAATAAGGGATCTTAGGGTCTAGCGACCCTATATATTAGGAGGAAGGAGACTCTGCCATCTAGACGAGCTCCTTAGCGCGGCTGCGCGGAGGGCTAGGCGGACGTTAGAGATACTCCTAGAGTCAGCGCAGTGAGCCGGATCGGTTGCTAGGATTATTGAGGTCTTTGGAGAGGATACCCAAAAATCGAAAAGTTGGTGTTTGGTGTGTGGCATCCATCGGCCAGATCCCAGTAGCTTCGAAGGCCTTTAATATGAGGCTCTCTGTGAAGGAGGATATCCAGGCGCTCCAGAAGAGTGGGAAGAAGTCTCCTTTTCTAATTAGGATGAGGCCTTGAGCCTTATAGAGATAGTTAGTGAGCTCGTTAGAGTAGGCTTAAGAGAGAGGCTTAAACAGCACTACGTTAAGCGGCTAGAGCGTATAAGTCGAATGGGGGGGAAGGATTATAAGGAGGATCCTGTGGCGATCACAGTAGTCGATAAACTCCATCGTGACATGAGATCCATGGCCATCAAGGATGAGTAATCGCCATCTTCCTGATCGCTGCTTTGTATAGCGATCAAACACCTGCTCTAGCTAAGCTAGACCTATGTTATCGTTTAACCAGCCTGTTGGAGATGATAAGACAAAGACCTCGTGTTCTCCTGCCTTGATATCCTCTACCCAACTTGATCGTATAGCTCCTTTTTTAGCTGCGTAGATAAGGCTTAGGGGCAGCGCGCTCCCATCAGCGCAGTAGCAGGCCAGGACTGTCAAAAACTCGCGTGATCCATCCTAGAGAGATGCTCGAACCTCCTTCTTCTCCCATTGACGCCTGCTGAAGATCCTCTTGCTTCTGCCTATTAAGCCAATTAAGAAGCCCTTCTTATCTATATTGTATATATCTTGAGCCTCAAGGTGGTATTCGGTGATCTTTCGATGCAGCAGCTCGAAGTAGAGACGGTATTTTGACTCAGAATCAGCCAGGTGGCGCGTACGATCCATGGCGCCGGTCCACTTTGAGATGAGATGGATCTGGTGTCTGGTGATGAAGCGAGAAACCCATCGATCGCTCAGCTGCCGATGGGCTACTTCAGATGAGAAATTCCTAATCATCTCTCTCGTAGATGGAAGGCCTCTCTCTGTGAGCTTTGTGATATATCGTATAAGCTCTAGCTCTTGTTGTTGGTCGAGAGCTTGTTGATTTAAGTATCCATCCTCCCGAGACGCTGTCACACCTCTCCACCTTCTCCCTAGCGTTGAGCGGTTAACCTAGTATTTCTCAGCAACTTCTCTCAACGTAAAGCGTTCCCCTAAATCACGCAATTTCAAATCTTCAATTGCATCGTCAATAGGTGCCATGGCTGTAGTGTTATAGCCTATTGAAGTTGTGGTGTTAAGACGCGGCTTGGTGTTCGGCGGGGCACGAGGTGTCTCCGGGCATGAGCTGTCCGTGCACGTTATAAACTACGTTATAAATCTTAGAATTGCAAGAAACGTTATTCGACACGCAAAATGCATTCGCAATCTCATACAGGAGACAAAAGGCTTGAGGTTCAAATTAGATGAAAGTGTTTGGAAAAAGCTTACATAGATGGGATAAGCGCCAGAGGTGCGTGCTGAGTAGGTAGTTAGAACAGTTCAGTGGCTGGCGACAGACCAGTGTAAACCACGAGCAGCGATGAAAGTGTAAGGCAGGCATAGTAAAACCTGTCAGCTATCTAGGATGCTCAGACACCCTACGTTTCAGGACTGCTTACATAACAGGAGGATGTATATTCACTCACTTTGATAGATCTATCAATCAACCAACTACTTCCTCAATGTCCTCTCATATTGTTGACAATTTATCTGGCTATTTCTGGCTCAAGTGGAATACTTTGTCTTGCAGCGCCAGCGACGGTCACGGGCCTTGGTCATCTTTGCCTATTTCGGTGCTCTATCCAACGCTTGGATGAATACTAGTGGATGGAGGGATGCGGAAAAAAGTATCGTGCGAATTATTAATGAATGCCTCGGACCTTACTGGTATCTGTAGACAAAGTGCCAATAGAGATTGTCAGGCTAGTCTAAGGCGGAATCAAAAAAATTCAACCTCATAGAGATGTTCACATCTAGGACATTATTACCGACACTACCTATTTTCTCATGGTGATAGGAGTTCGGTACTAGAAGAATATAATTGCATGTGGTAACATGTAAAATTTAATTGCAACGCTTGATCAAAACCTAACCTCAGTGTCTAAACCTTTCTCTTCCTTATCTAAAGTTGCTTTTCTTTTCCTCAAACCGAGCCACAATAAGATCCACACTTCCATCATCCCCTGACTCTCCCTTCTTCTGCATGGAGTATCCCCGCTGACGTGCTAGGTAAGAGCCGTAGACCTGCCGAGCGAGCATGATTTTCTGTTGGGTGCGTGAAAGCGACGTAGTACTCAGAGATCTATACATCCCTAGAGCAGGGTAAGCCATGAGGCCGAACATGCCTAGAGTACAACTTGTTAGCTCATACTTCAAGAAAAGATTTAGGAATTTAGGAATAGGGTCTGAAGCTCTCCAGGATAGAACGTACCAGCGCTCGGCTGCGCTACTAGACCCATAGTTCCCTTCGCAAGTCCTTTGGAGAAACCTAACCATCCGCCCTCCTTCGCTCCTTCATAGGGCTTGGTGACAAACCCCGAGATGCCATCTACAAATCCGTATCCGAAAGTCTAGCATAAAAATCGTTAGTCCTTGTTCGAGAAGAAGCAAGATAGCTGTGATTTCGAGCTTCCGGAGACATTGGGTCTATCACAGCTTGCTTACCTTTCCAGCTACAACGCCTCCGGACTTCCAACCTTTCACACGACCATTGTCTCGGACTTCGTCTCCATACAGCCTCGGCATCTGATGCAGCCCCTCCGCCATCGCCAAAGGAAAGTCGACGAGCGTAGCTTTTGGTAAGACTCCTACCATCTTTCCAAATCCCTTTCCAACAGATACTGCTGCTTTTTTTGATGAATTGCCTTCGGACTTGCTGCTGAAGGCTTTGGCCGGACCCGTGAAAACGTCACTGAATCCAACTGTAAAATTCATCAGAGTTCCCAACAGTACTGCTGATCCAGCAGTTACAGGATCCCAGCGCTGTTGTTCAATGTGAATGGGTTTGGACTGATAGCTAATCATATCTGTAAGCACATATGCAACAAAACGCGTGATGCGGTGTTACTACTCACAGTGTGAGATGCTTGGCGTCAATCGTCTTCTGCTGCGTTAAAATGAAAGCCGCTTTCTCAGACAGCTTCAGGGTCATCTTTGACCTAGTATATAGCCAAACAGCTGGTTCTTCAGGAATCAGATCGCAACATAGCGCCTCTATAGGTAGTCTTTCGCGGAAGGACCTAACAGCTCCTTTCACACCGTTCTCCTGCCGCATCTTCTGAGAGATTTTGGCGGCAGCACTAAGAGCCTGCGGTGTCAGGCAGTATTGGATTGCTTCTGCGAGGTTTTCCGCACTCAGAGTTTTGTGATGAATAGGTCGCGGCCCAGCTTGAGCAGCTGCAATCATCTGTCCCCAGAATTGCTGACTATTCGGGTACATGTTAGCCGTTTCCACAACATGTTTGCCCAGCTTAGCACGTAAGCATATCCGAGTTATCGTGGACTTAGAGGATACGTTGGGGCAACACATACTCTCCGAAGAAAGGCACAATCGTTGTTGGGCGGCCATTAAGAAGCCCACAGGCTGTGGTACCAGCTCCGCCGTGATGGACAACGCAAGCTACATGCCTGAAAAGCCATTCTTAATCAGCGTCAGCGATATCATGCATAGGCCAAAGATGATTTACCGTGAGGACAGTCGTCTATGAATAAGACGTTCGGATCGTTCCGGCCGCAACCGAGCTTGCTCCATCCTCTAGAGATGATGGCTCTGACACCACATGCTCGAACGGCACTAAGCAGTATGTCTGTCATTTTCGTTGCATCATCCATAACAATGCTACCAAAGCCAATGTATACTGGCGTAGACCCGCTGTCCAGAAACTTTTGAAGTTCTGGATAAGGCGTATAGACAGGATCTTCACGAAAGAAGAAGCCGCAAACGTCTTTCGAGAATCAGCTTTGAGAACAAAAATACCACTTGGACAACGAATAGGATTTATCCCAACGCTGTCGTCGCAGGCCCTTTTTCATCAGGAGCGACAGGAGGATCCTTACCAATGTACTCAGGCCAGTCCATAGGCTTTGCCACAAATGAAGGAGACCAGCAATATGTGAACGGTACTTCGAGATATTCAGCGAGCGAGGGGCCCATTGTCGCCGGCACAGGGCTAAGACTTAACGACCTCTTCCGCCATAAGTTGATGACGTCCGAGAGCCTACAACAGTTTGTTATTTTACGGGAGAGGGAATAGTAGTAGGAAGAAACTTACCCTTGCCAGGTCATCATTGAAACAAGACCATACGAAAAATAATTGGTAAGATGTGGATCGGCATCTGATTGTTCAATATTTGCCAGAGGATGGGGAAAAACAGATGTGGGACTCCACGGCATCGTGAATACGAGATGCAAAGGGATACCCAACGCTTGTGCGCAGTGAACGTGAGCAAAACTTGGCGGGTTGGCAATTATGATTTCCGCAACGAAAGGGATGTTGGTCTCTGGATCGGGCTCTATGCAGGACCTCCAACAACCCTCAAGCATTTGGTATACCATCTTACGTTTCTGTGATATCTCTCCAGCAAGTACTGTTTTGAACTTTGGGATTATGCCGGGGTTTTTGACCATATACTAGGATGTTCAGCAAATACGTGACAGGCCTTCACCGGTCGGACTCACGGCCATTAAGGATGATGGATCCCCACCAATGGGAAAAAACTCTAAGCCTGTTATTGTCACAAAGTCTTGGAAAACATCATGAGTTGCAATCCGTACTCGATGTCCCTCCAAGCGCAGCTCGTTTCCCAGAGCCAAGAATGGTTGTACGTCACCTGGACGTCTATTAGACATCGTAGAACAAACATTGGTCATTACATACCTCTGCTACCGACTATCTGAATGACGATGTTCATACGAGGGGGTTTCAGGTTGCCACTATTCGGTGCAGAATAGTGCTTTTCTCGGGTTTGAATGGGATTGGATGTATGTGGTATCTTTCCAGATACAAACTTGATAGATACTCTACCATCATCTAAGAGCCATATCAGACCATTGGTTAGCCATCCTGCCACTCGATCTAAGAACTCAATGACTTGCCTTGAGCGACAACAGAAGTTGTCGCGTACGCACCTGAGCCTTCCAGCTCAAAAATCGGCGGCCTCTCCCAGTCGATTTCTGCAACGTCTGATCGATTGTCCTGTTCATAGGGAGGTGGTTCAAAATCGTCTTGCTTTGGCTCCATCGTGCCTGGGAATTATATCCAGAGTAGATCGACTATTGTAAGTTAACTTTGTTCCACGCAACAAAGAGGTATGCTATAACTAGGCAAGCTTGAGTTCGTTACATATGAGGCTCAGGTTCTCATTTAGAAGAACTGAATTGCGAATGGTTAGCGCAAGAACATTGATTGAACTGAGAAGACAGACGCTAAGGTTTAAGACAATGTTAGGTAGGGCCCTATAGATCTTATGTTAGCTGCGGGGCGCTATATGGGGACCGAATTTTCATGACCAATTGGATGACTAATTGGATTTTGCTCAGGTGGAGACGCGCGTCTGAGGAGATCTGGACTGATCTACATACCCTATGCGTGATTCGCCAGCAAAATTGGGGGCCGGAGGGTAAACGATGGTACGAAATACGCAATGCGCACTACGAGCGCACAGACAGTATAGGGGCATGCACTAATCGGAACCAGTGAAACCTCTTAGTTGATACTAGCACCGAACCAAAGACTCGACCAGCTATCGGCCGTACTTCGGACTCTAGCCCGACAGCGAAAGTCGGAAATAAGCTGATGGTGGGGTGCCTCGCAACCCACCCATGTCAATGTCGATATAGTAGTAATCTTGGCTGTTAAAGCCATTTCTGACGGTCGCGATCAAGGTTTTGAGACTTTCTGCATTCAATACTTGGTCATACAACCTTCTGTGATGTGTATACACTCATGTAGACGCGTTGGGTAGCTGTCAATCGTACGATTGATCTTATTGGGATCAAGCTGACGCCAAACTTCATAGAAGCGCTTTACACCTATACTCGCTGTCGTACATCGTCGTCTGAATAACTTCTGGCGCAGCGGCTTCACTCAGGTCTCCATAACGCTGAGATCCGGTGACGCTGGCGGCGCGATTATATACTCCATGCCATTAGTTTCCATCCAACTCAGCACCTCAACTGAGCAGTGCGCAGAGTCGCGATCCATGTACAAGACGGCGTCGCGCCCAAGTACAGCGCGGTGCAGATGTGGCAGAATCTGCAGAAACGTGTGCGCGTTCATCTTGCCGTTGCTGTAATCGGCGCTGTACTTGATTGCGAAAGCAAAGTTGAAACCCAGCGCTGTAAATATATGAAATCTCTGCTCGCAAACCTCATCCTGCTGCTGTCCCTTCTCGCTGTTGTTCTTGGGCCGTCCGCCAGCGTTGTACTGTACATTATCCGGGCGAAATCTCTGATTCGGACGCCGCTTGATGTACTTTGCGTATCGCGGACCAGCGCACCAGTGTAGCTCGTCGCACCAGATCACAGAGCGCCAGGAGCGACGGTGAGGTCGAGCAGCGAGCTGTACGCTACACCAGAAGACGCGCTACTTCTGTATGTGCTCCGGGAGCTCTTCTTTGATCACCGCCTTACAGGTTTGTATTCTAGAGACTTCCTCTACTCTTCTCTGTATTGTGCGCTCGCTGTACGTCTCTGCGTCGCTTTCTCGCGGTCTTCGAAGCTCGTCGGGAGCCATAGGGATGTGCGCGTGTATCTGAAGATCTTCCCAAGTTAGAGCCTTCTCATCGAACTCAGCGTTGTCAATATACTCGGCGATGGCGTGAGCTTGACTGCCAGTAAGCTGGCGAGTCCCGCCGCGGTTATCGATGACTTCCTGCTGATTCTGAAGCCTCCGAGGGCGACCTGTGGCGAGTACGTCGCTTGCGGTGCTCTTTTTGATGCCGAAAACCTCACTAATATCCTCAAGAGAGCACGGAAGCTGCTTCTGTTGACAGAAATAGAGTACAGCGAAGATAGCAGAGCGCTGCAGAGTCTCTAGCTGCTTGTTGCGAGCTTCTGGGTCTGCTATGACCGCGGGCGGCGTCGAAAAGCGCGCGCGGAGGCGGCGTTTCTACCCAGAAGGCATATCGAGTGCTACAAGAAAGATGCGCGCAAAAACACTTCAGTAATATGGGGTACTGAGTGAGATAGAGCGTTCTGAATAACCTCAAGTTTGCAAAGGTCGGCTTCGAGTTTGAGTGGGTGGCCCGAGCTCGCCAATTCCGGCTTTCGCTGTCGGGCTAGAGTTTGGAGTACTTGCGCGACTCGCTACTATTGCCAATTTAGTAATGTCTAACTTATCCATGCTGCTTATATAAAGATTGAGCACGGTTACGTATTTCGTTTATCGTATATCCACGCAGTTCCTGTCTTCCACCAGGAACGACTTTTTTGCTTTATAGCAGCTGCATAATCAGAAAGACCTAACCATGGGAATGAGGCGAAAGCCACATCGGAAGTCGCGTGCTGGTTGCAATGAGTGCAAGCGACGGCGAATCAAAGTACGCTCCTATGACAACGTCATCACATACGCTAATCCAGGTAGTGCGATGAAGAAAAACCTCAGTGCACTCATTGTGTGCGTCATGAAGTCTGTTGCACGTATGCACAAACATCAGGCACCCTGAAATCGTCTGGCAATCTATTGCCAACTGCACATTCTTCACCTCTATCACGAGCGTCACAGGCGACTCCCCAGAAAGACAACTCCGACTTCGCTTCATGCTTCTCCAATGATACACACGCCACACATCCATCAGGAGCCTGTTTCGAGCTAAAAGACCTGGCTCTCTTCCACCACTGGATCATGGTCACCAGCCGGAGCATCGTGAACACGCTACAACTTGACCACTTTTGGCAGACTGTTTTCCCAGAGATTGCCTTTCAGCACCCATACGTAATGTATAGCATGCTTAGCATTACAGCGCTTCACGTTTCTTACCTGCGCCCTTCAGAGAGACACGTACTTCTACCCGAGGCAACCTCCTACCACCTACAGGCACTTAGCGGCTTCAGAGAAAGTATAGGCTCTATCAGCCCGCACAACAGCGATGCACTGTTTGCTAGTGCAACCCTTATCTTCTTCTATACTTTTCTAACATTTGGAACATTAGCCAATGAATACTACCAAGATGACAACCCTGCGGTACACGCATCACGGATCCTTGGTACTGAATGGATACCTCTAGTTCGCGGTATTGAAGCGGTCCTACACCCTGTGTATGACTATGTACGAGTTGGACCGCTCCAAGCTCTACTCGGACTTGGGAACTGGGAGGAACTGAACCCAAACAAGCAGCCTGGTCCTGGCGACGAAGACATGTTGCGGCTCCAGGAGATTTGGACGTCGGATAAAAATGCAGAGGTGTACAACAAGACATTACACCTGTTACGGCAAACCAGCGCCTGGATGATGCAATTTCAGATGGTACAGGGCTATCATGTGGATGATGCAGGATACAATAGGGACTGGTCTGGCCCATTCATGTGGGTGTTCCTGACTCCTGAGGAGTACTTCGTATTGCTGCAGCAGCGACAACCTCCAGCATTGCTCCTCTTCGCTCATTTTGGTGCGCTTCTTCATTACCTGAATGGGTATTGGTGGATGGAAGGATGTGGGAAGAGCATAGTGAGTGTAGTGAACGGTTATCTTGGGTCGTACTGGAATCCCTGGATGGATTGGCCAAAACATGCTGTTGGGCTAGGCTGATCTGGCCCAAAATCTGGAGTTAGCTTGATTTTAGCTCCTCTCAAGTATAATTTTAAGTGGGAACTACAGCTCTTAGTATTCCTACATGACTTCTCTACCGCCTTTAAATACATTCGCATTCCGCAGGATGTGTTATAAACAGAGTTGCTAACGTAGTTTATAAGCGAGCCGCCCACCTCACCAACTTTACGCACCTTTCAAGCTCAAATCAACTA
>QGDG01000221.1:0-12958 GCA_003268315.1 Stemphylium lycopersici
TAATCTTATAGCTAGTAAATTATTTAGAGAATTTGTCTACTATTAGTAGGAGATTCGCATCTTAGAGAGTAACACTATTAAGCTACTATGCATTACTAATCTATTGTACATCGCCATCCTTCTTAAGAACCAAATGCCATAGGTTCCTATATTAACTATCGCATCTTTCCTACGTACTATAATTTAGCTAGGCATTTACCATATTAACTACTTTTTGCTCTAGGGCTTTTGGCACTATAAAGCCGCGTATCTACTAAGCTTAATATGGTATAGTGCGTATCTTATAAGGCGGGCATACGTCTAGATATATCCGCTTTGCTTCCTTAAATTCCTACAAGAGTGCCCCTTCTCTATTATAGAGTATTTCTACTAATATTGCACGCTCTTATAGCGTAAGCTAATTACCTATATATAGTTTAGAGACTCTTTTAGTTATAAGCCTAGCTCCTTATAGAAACGCTGTATAGCGTTATTTAAACTAGTTATTATATAGGCTAAGGTTATAAGATTAAACGCTTAGGCGAAGCTATTAACGTTCTATAGCTCTTTATTTCTAGTCTTCTCGACTAAATTCTATAGGCATCTCTTATCTAAGTATATCTACTAGCCTAACTTTCTTATTAACTAACTTATATATTATGTATAAGTTGCTATACTATAAAGTATAGAGGAGTTAGTTCTACCGTATTTATTAATAGTTTAGCTCGCATATAATTAAGAATTAGTTAAGCTCTAGTAGGCTATCTATATCCTTAAGTCTACTATAAGCTTCTAAAAATACTATATTTATTCTCTATATCTATTCTTACACATTATCTCGTGTATAGAGTATATAGTAATCTCCTAAACTAGCTATTAGATCTAACTATGCTAATGCCTGTACATGCTTTACTCTTGCGACGTGCGAAAGAGAACGAGCTCCTATTATAAGAGTATTAACTACAATCGGAGTTAGGGTAGTAGTGTTTCGCAGGTACGGTTCTCTATCGCTCGCACCTGCTATTTATTTTCTAAGTCGTTTTCTTTATACTCGTCTAAGATTATCTAAGATAGATAGTAAAGTAATAGGTTAGAAGCTATAAAGACTATATTTCTTAAGCTGTCTTCTAAGAGAATCTTATATATAACTTTTCTAAGCATATTATACTATATAGTAATCTTTATATATATATACTAAGACCCTCTAAGTATTATAGAGCGTGTAACATTTGCTACTATACAAAAGGTTGTAGGTGTTGTGACTAATCCTATATAGATAGGAACGTTAAACGCTGTTCTTACGAATAAATCGTGCGTGCTATTAGCGGAGGTAACCTCTTGCGGCAGGTCGCCTAGCCTATAGTGCATAATTTTATAGGGTATCTTTATTACTTATACTACACTAAGGCGCAGGATATTTATCTAAGCTCTTATATTAATAAGATATTTTATAAAGTTTCTATAAACTATAACCTAGTATTCTAGAAGGTCGCTTTATACGTAGACGCGGCTATCTCTTTTTAAGGCGTTGCGTACAGCTTTAGCTAGCAGGCTATTAAATTCTTTAATCTATATATCGCTCTTGCCTATAGCTTAATATCTAGTTTGCGCACTAAATCCGTATAAACTTATCGTATTATAGTAAGCACTACTATTATCCAAAGCTTTATTAAGACTGTCTCTAGTTGTTAGTAAGATGCGATATATAGGGCTCGCTAAGGCTAGCTAATTAAGAGGCAGCACAGAATCTAGGTGGTATCTAGAGCACCTAGATTCTATGGCCCTATCTACCGTAAGCGCATTCACACCTCCTCTACTATTAGCGACCTTAACATCCTCTTCTAAGAGGTTGCGCAAATATTTCCTAATGTCGCTTTAGCCTATAAGGTCCGCGATAGTAATACTTCTTACTTTTTAGTTTAGTAGAGCTATTGCGATGCGGCTAAGATTACCTCTTAGCATATTACGTAGCTCCTTATTAGGTATAGAGTCTAGAAATTTAATAGCTTTCTTCTTTCTTTCTTATTATAATTACTTTAGATCTACTAATATATTATTGCTTATAGTAACTAAATAAGGCAGCTTAATAATAGAAAATAGGCTTTAGTCGCCCTATATATCCTGCGATTTATACGAGGCATCTATAGGTAGCTAATTAATACCTTATACATCGCTAGCTAAGAACGCGCTTTCCTAAATAATTCTATTAATATCGCGATCCTTTATACTTTTCGCTAGTCTACTACGTTTTTACATATCTCTAGTTCTTACATTATCTATGTTCTAGAAGCTAGCACCTTACTTAGTCTTAGGTTATATAGCGGCGCTAGACTCTAAAAGGGATAAAAGCGCCTACTTCTCTCCTCCTAGTATAATATTCTTAGCGTCTACTTTATCTAATTAGTCTTATCTAGAGAGTAAGATTAGTAAAAATACTTAGTCTTAGAACTACTAGAACTAGACTAATATATTAAGATTACTATTATATTAATCTAAAGAAGTAGCTACGTTTACAGCCGCTATAAGACCTCTTAGTTTAGGATATTATGCTACTAGTCTAGAATCTCCTCTAAGGAACTTTTCTAGAATAACGCTAAATACTAGCTAATTAAAGATATCGTCTATTACGTTATAGAATTCTCTAATCTTAGCTTTTAACTATTATAATATAAAATTTAGTAGTAGTACTCTTAGGATCTTACTAAGTCTCTCCTAAGGCGGGCTAAAGTAGTATATACCTCTCTTAGCGTCTAAGTCCTAATTAAAACTAATCTATTCTATCTTTCTTAGGTAGTTATATAACTTATAGTTTCTAACTTAATATTCTAAGTTATTACACATATTATAAGTATTATAATACTCTCTGCCTCTATAGCTAGTAGTACCTTAACTAGGTATGGTATTCCTAGAGGCTAGTATAATAAAGGAACTATTATTCCTTTCCTAAGGAAAGCTTACTATCGTTACTTTTACTATAAAGTACGCATAGTTACTAAGCTTCTTAAGCAGCCTAGAAGTCTCTAGATAAGCTATTAGTATATCTATAGTAGCAAGCTTAAGCTTTATATCTTCTAGAGACTAAATTAGATCTTTAATCTCTATATCTATATCGCTTAGAGTAGAGAGAGTAGCTACTATCTTCTTAATTTTAGCTATAGCCTCCTTTACACTTTCTAGAGTAAAAATAGCTTTCCTATTTAATAATATAATATATCGCATTTCTATATTAACGTCGTCTCTCTTCTAGTAGTATATTTTATTAAGACTATACATCTTCTTATAGTATATCTTTAAGAAGCTGTATATCTTATTCTTCTTATACGTAGCCTAGTTATCACTATTAGGCGCGTTAAGTATATAGTATATAATAGCTTCTTTATTAGAGTAAGGTAATCCTTTAAAGAATATAATACCTACTTCTTCTTTAGGAACCTATTAGTTGCTTACGCAAACGTCTACTATAGAAGAAAAATAGGTATAATACTCTATAAGGCCTAGCTAATCTCTAAGGCACAAGTATATATACGCTTATAAATAAGATTGCTTACTTATTATAATAGTAGTGTCTTTGTCTTACTACTACTCCTTTATGCTTTCTTAAAGACAGACCTAGTCCTTATTATAGTAACTAGGCAACTACTTTAAGATACAAGAGATAGAGTAATTATTATTAAATAAGTAGTTAAGTAAGATAGAAACTCTTATAGTATTAGAGATACTTCTATTATCTACTTATTAATTAAAGTTTTTAAGGAACTTAGTAACGTCCTTTTCTATAAAGATAAGAGTAGTATGTCTAGGTTAGGCTATAGACATTACTACGTTGCTAGGAGTAGCTATAATATATCTACTAGCGCTAGTTATAGTTAATAGCGCTTCTAGAGTTACTTCTAGAGACTCTTTAGGTATTATTACTAGAAGTAGCTGCTACTTTATACTCTCTTAGTATTAATTGCCTTTCTAGCTTTTCTTAGTGTTGCGTGCTATAATAGAACTTATTAAATAGCCCTACTCTTCTAAATATTTCTTCTTTTTCTTTTTTTTTTTCTTCTTATTCTATTATCCTCTACTCTCTATTCTTAATAATTCTCTTTATACTACTTATTAGGTTACCCTATAAGTCTAATAGCTTAGCATTTTTCCTATAAGGTTCTATAACTAATATTTATATAAGATTACTACTTAGCCTATTAAATTAGTATTTCTTTTCTATATATCTATTACCTATATAAGAGTAAGTCTTACTTCTAATATATTACTTTTATCTTATATAGGCCTAATATTAGACTAATAATAGTATTAATACTATAGTACTGCGTTATTTAAGATAGGCTCTTCTAGTAAACCTAATAGTATTAGGGTATTCAACATCCTCTTATAGAATTAATATTCGCGTTAGCTACGTAATAGGTCTACTTCTACACTAAGCTACATAGCGTCCCTATAGGCTTCGCTATTTATACGGGTGTAGGAGTGTTTAGAAACGCTATCGCTTCGGCGTAGAGGCATTACTATCGCGGTAGCTAGTAGGGAGAAGAGAATAAGGGTATAAGGTTCTCGTATTTCAATCAATTATTCTATGAATTAGTAGCTAGTATCCTTAGGTGTTGTTCCTGTCTAAGTTACCTTTTTTCCAAAGCCTCTTTCGCAAGAGGGCTTTTATAGCAGCGTCTACTAGTCTCACGCTATAGCACTCCGTGCACCGGCATATTAGTCTAGCTTATAAATAGTATTTATATCTCTTTTTTTATTTCTTTTATAAAAAGGTTCTTAAGATAGTTATCTATAAAAGGCTATATCTAGCTAGCTACTTTTTTTTTTATATATATACTAGCTATAAGCATCTTTTCTTAATTATTAGCTAGACTATAGAACTTATAGTATAATTTAATAGTTATAAGAAATATATAGAGTTTAGTACGTCTACTATTATATTTCTTAGATATTGCTATCTTAGGTAGAGGTTTTAGGCGTTTATTAGGCGTTACTATAATCTATACTATAAGCTAAGTTACTAGCTCTATTAGAGAGGTAGTTTACTTTACTTAAGTCTTAAGCTAGCGCTTAAAATCTCTAACTATCTTATTCTAGTAATTATCTTCTTTTTTAGAGTCTAAGTTCTTAAGTATCTTATTATTAAGTAGAGAGCTAATCTTACTTAGACTTAGTACTATAGCTAGCGTAGCTAGCGCTTACTTTTTATTTACTACTAATATAGTAGTTCTTCTTAATTTTCTTAAAGTATTTTACTTAGTAAATACCTTCTATAGAATTTATAAGTAGTTAAAGTATTATATAGAGTTTAGTAATACTTCTCTATACTTAGTCTATACTAAGGTAGAATAGGATTACGTAGGCGTAGTACTATAGAGTTATCTAGCGATATTATAGAATAGTAAGTATTTAAAGTAATAAAAATTTAATTTTATAAATAATAGAATAACTAGTTAGTAATTTAAGTAAGAGATAGAGCTATAAGAGTATAATAAACTAAATAAGTTAACTATAATAAGAGAAATAATAAAACCTTTCTATTCTTATATTCTTATTACTATGTCTATTACTATTCTGTCTATCTCTTAGTTGTATCTATCTGTGGGATGGTTGTGATGGCGGTCTATCCCTCTACTGCCTGCCATCCCCGTCTTGGCGGGATGGTCGTCCTTAGCGGGATGGCTAGTCACGTGACCCGCGCGCCCCGCGTAGATCATTACCTTCTGACGTGTGCTTCTTGTTGGTCCCAACATCGCATCCCTCGTTAAGGAGAGGTCTTTGCTTATTACCTATAACAGCTATATTATATAAAAGATCTAAAGAAGATATAGAGTAATTTTATAATTAGTATATAGTATTTATAATACTAAGAAAAAGTAGCTAGCTTACTAGAGTGGCCGCCTTACTAGTGCTTTACGTTATATTTTTTTTTAGTAATAAAGTTATATTATATTAGGTATATAATTTTTTACGCGAAGTAGAGAGTTAAGATAAGAGCTTTTACTATATCCGCGACAAAATTTTAGTGTTGCTAGGCCAAGAAAAGCTACTGCACGACGCCCCGTGATAGTCCGCTGTATCGTATCTAGCCTCGGCAAAAGTACACCTGGGCACTTTTCTAACGATAGCGAAACTTTTTATTGAAGGAGAACTCTTGGGTGTATAAAACAGGCTTAGCAGGCTGACATGGAGGATCCGTGTTTCCTCCAAATTTGAAAAGCTCTCTTCTGTTCGAAAGTCAACTGATACATTTCTTCGCCCCGAGTTTGATCATACCATCCAAGATGGCCCTCCGAGGCGCGTGGTGGATGCAAACGCCACCAACAGGGCCCCCAACACGATCTAGCTCAACAACGAATCCGCACCTGGCTTGGCCATGGAATCAGGCTGTTGGTGGAATAAGTTTCGGGATTCTCGAGAAGGCGCTACTAGAACAGCCTGGAAGGTTTTGTAAAGTCGATCAGTTTGCGTATAGATCGAGCATGCCCGCCCATGGCCAGCCACTATCGACATCGACTACACGCGCACAGTGGCTTTATCAAAAGACCGCTACAACGTTAGACGAGCTAGTCAATCTTCTGACGCAACCCGTAAGTACGAGACTTCCTACACTGTGAGGTCACGTTGACGGGCATGAATAGTTGCCTGTCGGAATGCACAGTGTGTTCTAGTGAGTAAAAAATACGCCTAAGTACTTCCAGAGCCTAATTGGAATAGTATCGCTACTTCATTGCAAAGCGAAGCAATACAAGCTCTTGGTCACTACTTGGCCATCACGCCCCGATTCTTCAATTTTCCGTACACCGCGTTAAGTACTGGAAACACAGTCGGCCAGTGTAAGCTTCTTGTTTTGTTAAAGGTGCGGCTTAGACTGAATCGAACAGATGCATTCTATTCACTTCAGTTCATGGACAAGTACAGCAGCGGACGCAAGCCGTGTGAGGCTACTCGTATAAAGAACTCGCCGAGCTATTGCTTTCGCGCGACGACAAGCAGTCATCACCCCTACGAATGGTTTGTTAGCATTCCTTTCCATGAAAGCATCAGCATGAGTCGTGTGCGCCCACTAGGGCGGTTCGTAGCATTCCATAAATGTGAAGGATGTTGCGCGTCTCGCCTGATAACGATATGTCAGCCTGTTTAACTTCTCATCAGGCACATTACCACCATCCGATTAGTTTTCCTGAAAGACGACGACGGCAAGAGCTTTCGCGGACTCGCCCAGTTTGACCCACTTGACAATGTACTATCAGATGGTCTGAGAACGCTCATGACACGCGATGAAGAGATACCACCCGGTGGAGCAGAGGAGTATGCTGGACTGGGCCAGGTTCTCTCCGAGACAATCTACATGGTCACTTACACTTGGGGAGCGTTTCTTACAGAGGGCGAGGCTCACTTGCAGCTTTTGGTGCGTTCTTTTTTTAGCACTTTAGTCTCGTTGCCGTCTACTCACCGCATCAGCAGAGCAAACGGTGCGTTGAAGAGAGCTTGACTGCATCTGAGCAGCTCCAATTTACTCGCGAGCTCCACCGACTATCTCCCCTGTGGGGACAAGTGCGTCGACGACTCGTATCTGGGAAAGATCTCGCAAACCACATGATAGAACATCCATTCTTTTCCTGCATCGCCGGCTACAATGGGCGCGTCGCAATCGAAGGTTATCTGGGGAAGCAAATTAAGATGTTCGAAGATCACATCAGTCGATGTAATGAGTTGGCTGAGCAGACCAACGTACTTATCAGCCTGATCTTCAACATTGCTACGCTTCAGGATACGCGAGCGGCTGTAGAAGAGAGTAAAGCGGCGAATGCTTTCGCGGCCAGTATTCGCCGTATCACTATGTTGACCTTTGTCTATCTGCCACTGTCACTTGTTTCCGTAAGCACCATCGTTCTGCCTGGTCAATTCTGATATATAACCAATGCAGAGTATCCTCGGAATGAACGTTATCCAGATCACAGGCGAGGCGGGGAATTCTTCTCTGTGGGTTTATTTCGCTATCGCCGTTCCGCTCATGATGGTCACTCTTGGGGGCTCGTTCTTTTGGTCTCTCAGATTCAAAAGGGCCGAGGAGGAAACGGCGAAAGCGAAACTGAAGGCCTTGTCGCCGCGAGCATGAATTGACTTGCTGCAATCAATTGTGCGCTTGATTGAAGAGTGTCATTAAGTCTGCGAAGCAGGGTGGTCGCAAATTCACATCGAGATACGCACAATGGAAAGTGTTGTAGTGCTGTTGCCGACTAGTGAAATGGAACCTCTATTCCAGTATACAGCTTTCTCATGTATTGAGTAAACAAGCCATTCCCACGGACGGCTGGTTCGTGGCTTAGTGAGCTAATATATCCCCTGATCACTATTCCACAAGTCGCCATACAATGCTCACTATTAAAAGGCTCTCTTCTGCACCACCGAGCCATAATATACTATCCGCTACTGCACGCAACGCAACGCTGCTGTGCGATTGGAACCCCCCAGTCAAGTTGACAGATATAGGTATCGGAAACTGATTTGCCAGGACTGAAGATGTCACATGCGGTCAACATTGCTTGAAGTGAAGCTGGATGGGAGCAAGGATGCGTGGACAAATTCATTTATTAACAGTCTGTCTACCTTCTCCAAAATCGTCACGCACAACCTTTCTAGGCCTAATAAAGCTTTTACAACGCAAAACGATAGTCGGCGTTTTCATCGCCTAGTTCATCCGTGCTTTGGTCCAGGGATTATGCCATGTGCATTCTGGCCTCGTCGCGCATTTTGTTTTCCCTCCTGCAGCCAACTCAAAGGATTGTTGCAGCCACTACTCCTGTACAAGCCAACCCAGAACCTGTGCTGAAGCCCGTACGAAACCTAGGCGCCTCCTTGAACAGAAAAACGTTTGAACTGACAAAAGCTCCAGCAGTACCGAGGTTTGCAATGGCGGCCAAAGAAATCGCCCGTTTGTTTTTGCTCCCGCAATTCATGGATATCCAAATGATAGATATCGGCATCGCGAGATAGCAACCACATGCGATGAGGAACATGCCCATGTATGGCAGTTCTGGGTCGGATGGGTATGCAATCTCAACGATGAGACCCGTCGCGAGGACTGCCCAGCCCAAAACGTAGAACAGGTATCGCCGTTGTAGCCACTCTGACATGTGGGCAAATATGACGGACAAGTTGGCGCCAACAAGGTACACTGGGATAGTGTGAACTTACGCTTGTGTTAAAGTATAACCCGCGCCCTTGAGAATGGTCAGTTGGAATTTTGCTAGTGAGTTGGCATTCTCCGTGACTCCCCAGTTCATCACCATACTAATCAAGTATTAGTTACAGAACATGTACCGTGGGTTACCTGTGACCTACCAGGCCCAGATCTTCTAATTCTTGAGGAAATGGAGAGCCTTCTTGAAGGATATCTCATCTTCGGCTTTGCCACCGTCTGCTTCGACGTGGGCGAGCACTAGCGCTTGGTCTTTGGGAGACAAGAACTCGCAATGCTCAGGGAATGGCGGAACAATAGGCCGGTAGGCTATGCTAACGAATACGGTCACGCAGCCCTCAATAATGAAGATCCTGCTATGTGTTAGAAGCTCCGTGCAGACTTGCTATCAATTAGTCCAGCCTAACTGCCAAACCTAAATCAGGCGAGTCTCAGGCCAGAATCTTTTTTTTCTTAGTTAAACCATGCCAACAGCTATAGCCTATCTAATATTAAATTAAGATAATTAAGTTTTAATTTTATGTTTTAGAGCGTATTTAAGCGCTATAGAAGAATTATAATATAATAAAAATAGCTTAAATAAGTAGTTAGTATTTAATAATAAAGTATTAATAGTAATATAGTAATAATAGTAAAAATATAATAATAGTAATAAGAATATAGTAATAGTAATACTATAGTAATAATAAAAATATAGTAGTACTAATAAATATATAAAATTTAGAAATTATACTTATAATATTTTAAAAAGACTAGAAATAAATTATTACTAAGCTAGTATAATAATTATATAGTATTTATAAAAAGAGATAAGTAAGTAAGAGCTCTAATTAAATAAGTTCTAATATTTTTTCTCTTTTTATACTAGAATTAGATAAGAGAAAGAAACTAAGAATATAATTAAGTAATAAGATTCTATAATTCTAGCTAATTAAGACAAAACGCTAAGAACTACATTTTAGTAAAGCTAAAACTTAGCTATTAACTTAAAATAAGAAGTAATTAGATTTGTATATATAAAGTAGTTTATTTATACTTTTTAAAAATAAATTATTAACTATTTTTAAATATTTTTATTATAGTATATAATTATAGTAAGTTATTATTATTTTTCTACTTGTTATAGTCTAATAATTATAAGTCTAACTACTTTTACTAAAAATATAAATAAGTATAAATAGCTAATAAAATCTTATTAATATAATAATTACTTTATATAACTAGTATAATAATGATATTAAGCTTAATTAACTATAACGTAAAGTATTAGTAAGGCGGCTACCTTAGTAAGCTAGCTACTTTTTCTTGGTATCACGAATACTACGTACTAAATATAAAATTACTTAATATCCTCTATAGATTCTTTATACAATATAGCTATATTAGATTTAGAATCTTTATCTATATCTTTCTAATATATATAAGCGTTATATCTAGTCTCTCTATAATTACTATAGCGCTATTAAGCTAGCTAAGTTCTTTCTTAACTACCTCTACTACTACTTTTCTTAGACCTTATATAAGTAGTAGAAGTACTCTTAGCTATTTATAATACGCCTATACTAAACTCTAGTATACTACTTATGTAGATTTACTTTTTTTTACGCCTTCTATACTTTATTAACTCTACTACTTACTTTTTAAGTTCTTATACGTAAGCTTTAATAAAAATATTTTTATAAAGTATTTTTTTAGCTTCTTTAATAAGCTTTTAAAAGCTTTCTTAAGTACTTTTTAGTAATTATATAAAGAATTCTCTTACTAGCCTTAATTATAACCTAAATTTATATATATTACTTAGTATTCTTAACTATTAAGGTATTTCTAGTAGAGTAACTAGTAGTAGCGTATAAAGATAAACTTTAAAGTGATTAAAGACTTTTTATATATTAATAGAAACTAGTCTTACTACTTTAAAGGCTTTTTTATAGTTTTTATATATAAATATATTAAAAAACGCGTTTTTAAAGGCTAAAAGAAAGCTTTCTTTATTAATATAGTAAACGCGTTAGCGTACTAAGTCTTATATACGCTAAGAGTACTTTAGTTTTAATAGTAAGAAATATACTATATTAAGTAGCTAAAGTATATATAACAAGTATATAAGTATATAGAGAGTTAAAATCTTTTATATAAGATAGTAGTTTTTAAAATTCTAATTAAAATAGCTTTAATAGCTATTTAAGATAAGTAGCTTATATAACTCTATCTAATATAACTTTATATACTTATTAAAGTACTTTAACTACTTAAGGCTAAGCTAGTTATTTATTTAGCTATTCTCTAATATAGAGAGCTTCTAGTTATATAATAATTAAGGTCTTTTTATACTATACTAAAATATAGACGCGTTTTTTATAGATAATAAAAGATAAGATTATATACTTATTAGTATAAATACTCTAAATAACTATTACCTACTAATAATTACTTAGCTAAATTAATTTTAGTTTTATATAATACTTTAAGCTTATAACTACTTTTATTAAGCTAATAATACTTATTTAGAAGCTTATTTTATTATAGTTATAAATATTATTTTTTATAATATTATACTTAGCTACTATCTCTTATATAAGTATAAACTACGTACTAATAATTTTTAAGTCTTCTTAGAGTATTCTTTAGTAATTTTTTACTTAGTTAAAGGCTATCTTAAGCTTCTCTATACGCTAAATAAAGTGCTTTACTTAGTTTTTACTAATAAGTATCTTACTACGTATAGCTAGTAGTTTATTTATAATATTTACTACTTTTTATAGCTAGAGAGTAAACTCTTATAAATCTAGCTTAAGAATATATTATATAATTATTTACTTCTCTATTAAGATAAGCTTCTAGATTTTAAGTTATATTTAGCGTTAATTTATAATTCTATATAGCTAATTAGAGAGCTACTAATATTATACGCTAAAGATAGTAGTAGCGCGTTATAGAGTCTAAAATTAGCCTAAAGTATAGGCCTAAAGAGTAAAATTAATTCTGCATTTATTGTATAATAATTTAGCCTTCTTTTAAGATAGTATTATAGTTCTCACGTAGTATTTGCGATACTAAGAAAAAGTAGCTAGCTTACTAGAGTAACTACCTTACTAGTGCTTTACGTTATAATAAAAATAATAAATTCTTTTACTTTTTTTAAAGAATTTAGTAGCTTTACTAATAAGCTAGATTTAAAAGTAAAACTTCATTTTTTTATAGATTTTATTAAGCTAAATATATATTAACTCTTTAGTTTTAGTAATGTTGAGATTATTACTACTTAAAATTAGAAAATAACAAATAGATATTACTATAAGCTAAATAATAATAAAAATATATAAAATATAATTACTAAGCTAAAGCTAAGTCACTATAGTAATAATAGAATTATTATAAGTTTTTTTTTTAAGTTATTCTACTTAAAAAACATTCAAAAAAGCTAAGTTTTATAAAAGAACTATCTAACTCTACGTTAATAGTAGAAGATTTAGATAGCACTAGTAATCTAAAAAGTACTATTATAGCTACTATAAAAGAAAACAATAGTAAGAAAGATTACAAATCTCTATATAATAAAGTTATATTAGAGTATATTTTAAGTACTTTTAATAGTAACCTAGAAGAACTTAAAAGTTTTAAAGATATATAACTTAGAGATACTAAGATTTTATATCTAAATACTATAAAAGTTAAGATAAAAAATATTATTTAAAATAATATATAACGTAAAGCACCAGTGAGGTGGCCACCCTAGTGAGCCAGCCACTTTTTCTTGGCATCGCGAACACCACGTACTAA
>QGDG01000222.1:0-12778 GCA_003268315.1 Stemphylium lycopersici
GGTGTTCGGCGGGGCACGAGGTGTCTCCGGGCATGAGCTGTCCGTGCACGTTAGGGCGGGGTGCTCAAAGCTATAGCGCGCGGGGCTAGCACATACATATCCAAGCACGCTACTACACGCTAATGTGCACAAAGTATTACTGTTTACCTATATTCTACACAACTTTTTTTTTTTTAAAGACACTACTACTAAAAGAACAATTCTACTATCGTAGCTTACCTTGGAGTCTACTAAGCTTGTTTTAGATATACAGTATTCCAAATAAACAGGAACGTAATAGTATGGTCAATCTTGCGCTTTTAGCGTTGGAGATTATTTAACCAGAAAACTTCGATCTACGAACTAGATTCACACTACCTCCATTTGTATTTAAAAATACAAGAAATAAATCATAGGTCTAGAATAGAAAGCCTCCCATTAAACTCGGCGTCTAAGCTTCCGTAGATCGACATTACGTTTCCCTACGCCCTCAACCCCTACTTTTCTTTCTCTCACTCTCCCCTCTCTCTGCATGTATTCCCCCCACCTGCGTGTCAATGTCCCTTGACACACCTAGTTTTTCCTTGTTTTGCCTTGACCAAAAATGGAGACTGGAGAGTGGTGAGATAATATTTGTAGGTATACGGCAACAGACACGACGCTTTCCATCGCCGATACGCGACCCGCGCTTATGAAGACGTTTCTAGCTAAGCCGCCCATGAAGCCTAGGGGTGATTGCACGGATCGTAAGGGCGTGATTGTGGAGTTGGCTAGTGCGGAGAGTGCGTGTGTGACGGGGTGTGATTTTGTTGATTACGGGGGGTCTGCATGCGCGGCGGGTTTTAGGAGAGAAGTGGGTGGGTGGGTGAGTTTGGAGCCACTTTATTGTTTTTAACAGAGGATTACTCGGAATAAGATATGCAGAATCGTGTGCTTGGATTCCCGAATCTACCCATGTCCATCTCGTTTGCTTCTAATCTAACACTCCTTTTTCCCTCCACACCACATCCCCATCAACCGTCTACCCGTCATGGACATGAAATTGATTGAACACCTCCCCAATCCTACTCAACCCATTACCAGCATTATTGACCAAAAAGCCCTCCCCCGGCGTAGCCATGAAATACGCATAGCGATGGATATCGTCACTCTCATCCATCCACGGCATGACGTCCTTGAGAAAAGCCACAATCTCGTCTTCGGTGCCCGAGGCCTTGAATTCAGTGATCCAGATAGGCAGGCCGTTGGCGAGGTCGCGGGTGACTGAGATGTGAGATTTGAAGGAGGCAGGATCGGGACCGCCGTACCTAAAGAAAAAGGTTACATGATCAGACAGGTTTCTGTGAGGTGGGGAGGGGTATACGTACCAATGAATGTTGATAAAGTCAATCGTACACTCATCGCACTGCCGCATAAAGTTCGCCAGCCAGCCCAGTCCCTGCGTATCAGACGGAACGGCGTTGGTCACAGCCGGTGACCCGAGATAGATCTTGTCGTTGAAGGAAGCGAGGGGTTGGATGTGTTGTTTCCAACCTGCAACGGCCGTGGGAATGTCGATGCAGGAACCACCTGCTCCGGGCCTATTCAGACCAATATCAGCACCAATATCTCCCACTCCCAATCCATTCAAATGTCTCCATGCAGAAAAGGGTCTGGGGAAAATGAGCTTACGTGCAGTTGTCCGGCTCATTAAACCCAAGTACCCACGTCGCCCTTCCGCGCTGCTCATCATAATACTTCCGCGCCACCGCCTCGGCATTCTCCTTCCACCGCCCCGTATGGTCTTCGCGCACTGAATGCAGCATAGGCACGAAGTCGAACCACGAAGGCGAAGGCGGCGATGACGAATCCCAGTTGTAGCGCCATGTCACGTGGCTGCCCGGTTTGTTGAACAGGTTCACGAGGGAGACGTCGTTGCAGGCGATGCCGCGGCGCTCGTGCGTGGGGATCTGGGGTGGGGCGCGGGATGTGAGGGTGCTGTTGGTTGTGGGGTGAGTGAGGAGGATCGCTGTGGAGAGGAGGAACAGAAGGAAGAAGGTAAGGAGGGCTAAGGCCTTCATGGTGGGTGGTAGTCGGGAGGGCAAACGATACTACATGAGAGCCAAGTCCGAAGTTGAGTATCGAGGAGAGTTGGTTGCTACTGAAGTGACTGCTAGGAAGAAAGGAAGGGGGCCATTGAGGGGAGGTAGAAATAGGTAAGGGAAAGCTCTGCGAACAGGTCATGAGATTGGATTCTCCCAATTTGGTGAGGGAATGGGACTCATGGGACAAACACTCGAGGAAAGGCACGATCACGCCTCCGGGGTTCGGGAGTACTAGCCTCTCACTCGAGGAGCTTGGACCTCGCCGCGTGAGAGACCAACACGACAGAGGCGACGATAGTGGGGAGAAGTGAGAATGGAAATGAAGTCATCGTTGGCCCCCAATGGCATGGTGTTGTATAGTACAAGTCTTAGATTCTTACATCTTACCACCAGTAAGCTCCTCTGCAACCTTCTTGACACGCTCCTTGGCGAGTCCAACACCCTCACCACCCCGCAGCTTCTGAAGCATATCGCCAACACCCTCGGGCATAGGACCATGCCAGGGGCTGAGACCCTCCTTACCCTGGTGTCGTGGGCCCATGTTGCCCTTGGTATCCCAGCCCATGGGCGCCTCGTCAGTACCGAAGGCCTGCTCAATGGCCTCGTCTAACTGCTGCTCATCGACGATGAACTCCCGTGCGTTGGTGTAGAGGTCGTGTAGGCGGGAGGCGCGCACCTGCTGGACTCGGGCCTGGCGGCGCTGGTACGCTCTACTCCGGGCCTTGCTTATGTCAGGCCGCGGGGGCAGGTTGTCTGTGAGGAAGTCGCGAATGCCCTTGGCGACTGACGTTTCGGTCAGAATGTCCACCTCCCGACGCGGGGCCATGGCCAGCTCCCGCCTCTGTGCGCCAACGGCCTGGATCTTGGCCATGTAGTGTGCCTCGGACGCTACTTTCCGCTCATGCAGTTCCTTCACACCCTCCTTCAAGTTCTCCCTCCTCTTGTCCGCCAGCCTTTGCTTGTATAGCCGGTAGTCGGCATCTCTGCTGTAGGGGCCGGGCACTTTTACATCCTTGGGCTCCCGCGTGGTCCTGGCAATGAAGATGTCCGACTCCTTGGCATGCTTGTTCCGCGTCTTGAAGACGTCACGTGGGACTGGCAGATGGCCCTTGACTGCCGGCTGGACTGGGTACGTGGGCTGCAGCGGCTTCGGGACGTCGATGTAGTTTGGTGATTGCGGGCCGAGGGCGAGGGAAGCGGGTGTCGAGGAGAATGCGCGGATGCACAGACTGCTGGACCAGGCATTGGCCGTGGCCGAGGATGCGGGCGAGGCCCAGGGAGCGCGGACGGGTATCCGCGGCGGCATTGCGATGTTCTTGCGGCTGGCACAGCAATGCGGAGGTGCTGCGGTGCGGCCGTGGTGTCGCGCCTGCTTCGAAATTGTCGGTGCCAAGCCGTCTTAGCCCCACCCAGACTAGCTCCCGGCCCTCAAAAAAAGTTGCCCATGTCGCGACCTCGTCTCTTTGCTCTTCTACACCTCGACAACCCCAACAGAAGCTGCCAACATGGGTGTCCACAAGAAAGAAAAGAGCCGCAAGGAGCGCGAGGGCAAGACGCACGATGGCATGGGCAATGTCAAGACCAAGGGTGTCAACTTTTATCGGTATGTACCTGGACCCTTCTTTGCGCGCGCAGACACTTTTCATGCTAACGCCTCGCAGCGATGCGAAAAAGGTCAAGGTGCTCAAGCGCCTCACAGACGGCAAAGCTGAGCGCAACGCCAAGGGAGACATCACCAAGGCGGCCGTCTATCAGAGTCGCGAGGCGCCTGTCGCCCGTGTCGAGCCCAACCGGAAGTGGTTCAACAACACGCGAGTAATATCGCAAGATGCTCTGGACAGCTTCCGGTCTGCCGTACAGGCGCAGGCCTCGGACCCCACGACGTACCTGATGAAGCGCAACAAGCTGCCCATGAGCTTGATCGAGACGCCAGGCCAGATCCCTGGTCTGAAGCAGCATGCTGCCAAGATCGCCGTCGGCAGCCAGCCCTTCTCCGAGACGTTTGGCCCCAAGGCCCAACGGAAGCGACCCAAGCTCGACTTTAGCTCCATTGAAGATCTTGCCGGCCGCACCGATACCATGCACGACACTTACCTCGAGCGCCTCGAGCAGGCCAAGTTGCTGTCGGGCACATCGGGTGAGGAGAAGGAGAGCTTCAACGACAACCCTAACGGCGAGCTCACGTCGGCACGAGAGTTTATCTTCATGAAGGGTACCTCTAAGCGCATCTGGAACGAACTCTACAAGGTACGACTGTATTGCACATTACAAGAAACATGCGTTAACATGGTCTCCAGGTCATCGATTCTTCCGATGTCATCTTGCACGTTCTAGACGCCCGAGACCCGGACGGTACACGCTGTCGCTCAGTCGAAAAGTACATTCGCACAGAAGCCCCTCACAAGCATCTCGTCTTTGTTCTCAATAAGGTCGACTTGGTGCCCTCCAAAGTAGCCGTAAGTTTACCCATCTTCCCCTTCCCTCCACCATCACCCTCCTTAAGTCAAGGACCTTTTCCTACTCCATGAAAACGGTTCTGTTACAAGTTGGGGAGAGCAAAAGTGGCTCGCCGGCTCGAGATCGTCTTGATCGAGGGTCGATTGGCAACCGTCTTGGTTGTCGATCAATAGAGTCACGCGTGATTTGTTTGAGTTGAGGACCGTCTCTGCACTAGCAGCTTCATGGCGGTACTCTTAGTAATATTTCGCACATTCCACCATCAACACACAATCTTGTTTGACAGGTGGACAAAGCTGACATTGCTTAGGCTGCATGGGTACGACACCTCAGTAAGGAGTTTCCAACACTTGCTTTCCACGCCTCCATCAACAACAGCTTTGGAAAAGGTTCATTGATCGCCCTTTTGCGACAATTCAGCTCCCTCCATAGCGACCGCAAGCAGGTCTCCGTTGGTATGGTCGGCTATCCAAACACCGGAAAGTCATCCATCATCAACACCCTGCGGAAGAAGAAGGTCTGCGTCGTCGCTCCCATTGCTGGTGAGACAAAGGTCTGGCAGTACATTACGTTGATGAAGCGCATCTACATGATTGATTGCCCGGGTATCGTACCGCCGAACCAGAACGACACGGACGAGGATCTCTTGCTGCGTGGCAGTGTACGTGTGGAGAATGTCGAGTATCCAGCGCAGTACATTGAAGCGGTCTTGAGGAAGGTGCAACCAAAACATCTCCAACGAACTTACGATATTAAAGACAAAGACTACGAGGGCGACGCTGTGCGGTTCTTGGAGCATCTCTGTCGAAAGAGTGGTCGTCTACTCAAGGGTGGTGAGGCCGACATTGACGGTGCTGCCAAGATGGTCCTCAACGACTGGATACGAGGAAAGCTTCCATGGTTCACACCGCCCCCATACAAGGAGGGCGAAGAAAGTGGGCCTGTCAATGAGAAGCGCGACGGCAAGCTCGGGGAGATGAGTAAAAAGAGGAAACGCACGGGTGAGAGCGAGGCTACCGCAAGCGTTGCCGCCACCACCGACGCGACCAGCGCAGCTGATGACAAGATCAACGAGGACGACGACTTTGGCGGCTTCAGTGATGACGACGGCCTAGAAGTGGACGATGACGACGACGAGGAAGATGATGATGATGATGATGATGATGACGAGGAGGGCGGCACACTCCTGGAAGAAGCCGAGGGTGCGAGCGAAGATGATGAAGTCGTCGAGGAAGAGCTCGCAGCGATATCCCAAGCATTATCAAAAGCGAAGAAGCGGCAACGGAAAGCGTGATTGCAGCAGAAAAGATAGTTTTATGATTCAAATGATACCCCCAAGATTTCCGACGTCTCACAAGATTTCTTCCATGCTCTCCCAAGCTTTTAGTGACGACTGCATCTGTCAGATTTGTTTTCTCGTGCGAGTACCCCTAGGATCTCTTTTATTCTAGGCGCTGGCTAGGATTGTAGGTTTTTACGCTTAGTCGTCTGCAGACACTGCTTAGTTGGCAGCGCGCTAGGTTGGAACCTCTACTTGGACGTGTGCAGAACATATACCGCTTGAGTACATTTGAGAATCTCCCTTCCTTTTGGTGTTTAGCAGACGGTCACTCGGCCCGGGTTCTTCACGGCTACAATCTACCGTCTACCGAAGTGCAGTCACGGCGACACGCACGCGAACCACGCACCTACGCACCCACACAGGCTGCAAGCGTATTTACAAGCTATGGGATTGGTGAGCGCGATGTATGCTGTATGGCGTAGTTTGGTGAGCGCATTTTCGAATATGTTTTGAAGACAGACAGCATGTGAGAGTAAGTTTAGGTGCAGGTACGTCACCTTGGTTAAACGGCTTAGTATACATAGTCGCGCTGCTCGTCCACGCAATGGATGAGGGGAAAAAAAGGTCAAACAGCGATACAAAGGTCCCTCTTACCACTTCCTTCTTTCAACCACATCTTTCCGGCAGGCAAGTGCGACCTCCCCCCCACACAATTGTCGCAACCACCCGCAACCAAAAATCACGACAACAACGATAGCCACACGCACTCTTCTTCGGCACCTTTAGCATCTCAGGCTGGGCGCTGTTGAACCAGTTCAGAAGCTACCCTACACTCACCACGTTTTCCAAAATAACGACTCTTTCCAATCGCCACTTGTCGCTCGCGCAGGCACAGTTGCCGGTTGATGATGCAAGATACCAGTTTGTCAGTGATGTTGATTTGCCAGTCTGTGGGTGAGGTTGTGGGGCTGGCCAGGGAGCAGGTGGATGGTGTGCAGGGCGTTACGTATGTTTTTTTTTTCTATCGGTGAGTTTGTTTCTGGGAGAAGTGTGAAGAATGGGTTTGCTGCCGCCTTTTGATGCGTAGATAAGAGGGGGAAGGTGGTGTTTGATTTATCAAATCTTCTTTTGGGATATGTCCTATTTCTTGTATGGAAGTTGAAAAGATTTGCTTGCTTTGATACTTTTATCCAGATAGCGCCTCAAAGTTCCTGGGGCGCATACCGAGCACCGCATGGAAAGCGTGTATCAGTCCTACGCTAAGCATTGACGCTTTCTAGTTCCATGGTGCCGGCACATGACTTGCGTCCCGCATTCTTTCCTCAGCTCGCCCTGTTTTCCCAAACTATAACCCTCATACGACTGGATCTAGGCCTTCTTATCGAGGACGCACTTTGTGAAGCATACAGAGCGGTCTGCACTATTCCATACATTTTTCAATTTCCTATATACAGCACTACTAACCGCATCAAATATCAAAGCATCATGCTGTTACGTCGGGTTGTCGCACCACGTGTGTAGAATCTGGGAAGATACCTAACACGTATCCGGCGATGCAAATCGAGGGAACCAGTCTATTCCAGTGTCCGAGTTCTCGATGACTGCTCGACTCCCCGAATCTTTCCGCTTAATAACGTAGTCGTCACCACAAACTTCCAATATCGCGTCCTCCGTGTCGATTCGCATCACGTCTTGCGCTTCCGCCTTTTCGCTGACGTCGCAAACTTTCGTCACGGGGTATAGGTGATCTGGTGGAATGATTACCGTTCCTACGAAGCCGTCAGTGCAAGTACGGGATGCTTTCACAAGCATTGTGTTGTGGGAACTGATATCCGGGGAAACAAAACTAGTTGGCTCAAGCTGCATAGTCAAGCCTGTAGAGGAGTTTAGAATCGCGGTTCCGTCGGTAAGGTGGACGGATGTGAAGAAGGGGAATGACCATGTCTTTCCGAATTTGAGGTATACTTGCACGAATACAGCGGTTGGTGTTGACGTTTCGGAGGGTGTCCAGGGCAATGACAGCGCCCGACTGGAGCTGGCTGCTGCATCTGACACACGTTTAGCATCCGTCGCTTTCCATGCTGCAACGCAGGATTCATGATCTGGAAGAAGTTGTCGCACGCCCTCAATTGCGCGAAGCGAAACCGCGTCAGCAGATCCTTCTCCTAGCCTCACCCTCTCGGCTTTCAGCACGTTGTCTATAGCAACACAAACTCCAGGTTCCACAAAATATTCGTTCAACGCCAATGCCACGAACATTTGAATTGCTCCTGCCTCAGTTCTATCCAGCAGGACCAAGAGCTCGAAAGCTAATAATAGCGTTGCAGCGAGAAGAAGAATGTACTCTGCATCTCCTTCGCAGACGCCAAGTGGTTCTTCTATGTTAAAGGTGGCGATGAGAGGTCTGAGCAACTCAGATTCCCAGTCAGTCCGCGGTTTCGGCCTTCCGGCGACTGTAAACTTCTGAATCCCTTGTTGTATCTCTCTGTGGAGCCTTTTGCTGAAAATTTCGATCGCAGCGGATGTGTCATTTAAAGCAATGCCGTCACATTTTAGTCTGATAGCTTCATGTATGCTGCTGACGATATTCGGGAAATCCAATTCCGTGACCGCCAGATCGCCAGAGACAAATGAGATAGACGAGGTCGAATCTGCCGAACAACTATACATGGCGCTGACAAAGTGTTGATAATTTTCAAGGAAAACCCCGCAGAGTTTCGACTGTTATGGGACGTTTTCTAGGATGTGGCCAGAACGAGACACTGTTCGGTTGGGCCGAGACAGTCGACTCACAGTGAACTTAGCGTCAACATCAAGCGGACATTGTCATAGGACCTTGACGCTGGGCAGGCACAGCATTCTTGTGAGTGGGGATCAGAAATACAAATAGAGATGGTATTCATTATGGGGTAACAGTATAGGAATCATTCCCCAAACCCGCAGCGGATATGCCCTTTTCCTAAATTCAGCGCACTCGTCGTCTTCTAGGGAGACTTACTTACCAAAAATCGTAGATCAGAACAAACCAGCTTGAACCACCCGCCTGAGTCTTTCACCTCCTCACATGGCGAAAGGCCTCGAGCTTTATAACATCATTATTTCTCGTCTAGATAATGTAAAGACGTTGCAACCGATGGTGCTCCTCTAGTTGCCCAATTTATTGCTACAATTGCTCCTAATTCTCCACCGCCTCCCACGCCGCCTGCACCGAGGCGGCAAAGTCGTCATCTCTCATGGCCGAATGCCTCGGGCATAGCTGCCGACAATAATAAGGGCATTCTCCTATTTCGAGAAGACCTTGAGTCAACCAAGTCATAATATAAGTGCGATGGAAGTCGTGATTGCACGGCAGTGTCACGACTTGTCTTGCGTCATTGCTATACAGAGCACGGGATATCCGCACTGGCTCTCAAGTGCCGTTATTGTAGGAAGTTGAGGACGCAAAGTGTCCAAGAAATTTGGAGGATATGGAAGGGGAGCGTTAGCTTGCTCTGCCATGCTGACTGATGATGTTGGGAACCTTTTGCGTTGTGGGTCTTGGTGAGTTCAGGGCGAGGGCCACTACGGTTAGTGGGGAAAATGGGTGTGCGAAGTTGACAGCAATTTGTATGCGGCTTTTCAACTTGATTCAAAAATGTGAGAGAATTCCATAGTTGATGTTTAGATTCTCACACCATTCGTGTTATGCGTTGGCGCAAGCATCAGTTTTAGGCGATATCTTGAACCGCCCGCAGTCGTAGAGGAGCGCGGAACTTTTGGAAAAAGATCTCACCATAGAACTAAACTTGCAAGACCTTTCGCAAGCTACGCATTAGCTCTATCGAGATACAACGCGATGCGATCTTGAGGCCTTGCTGACTCGCCTTCTCTAAAACCGAGACATGGCATGACCACAGCGTGCAGACTTCATCCGCAATGACCACCTTCCACACCAAATCTTGCCCGCCACCTCCGAGGCTGTTGGCAACAGTTTGTGCACAATCGCTGAGGAAGTCTTTCATCAAGCTCCGCAAGACGTGGTCAAGGTCCAGAGCTGCCCACACGTGTACCATCGTCCCTGCATTGTCCACGCGGACGAAGGACAACCTATCAGAATAGAATTGAGCGATATCATGTATAATTCAGTAGACGAAGACCAGGAATATATGGTATGAGATCTCCACATATTCTTTGTTAGCTCGGGATAGTACAATAAATCATACGAAAACATAGCACCCGTTCAACACACTACAAACTTGTAACATGGACAGTACTCCCATAGTATCTTCTGCGATACATCAAAAAAATTCCATCCTCACCTCGCACACAAAACCCATCCTTGCACGGCACTTTGAACGTCTTCTCGCTGATTCCCTCCGCACGAATCCCTTGACTCGTAAACGTGAAATGTTAAACCATGGTTCACTTAACGTTTTCGCCCCACAAAACACCAGAAATGCAAATGCGAACTATGGTTGAAATGCGCATATTGGCATTTCCGCAATCGTTCTTTTTTTGCGTATTTGAGGAGTTTTGATGAAGTCGTACTCGATCCCTTCTATTCCCCAACATCGCCAATCCTATTAAGTGAAAGTGAGAAACGGTGAAAGACTGCGATTCCTGGCTACTACAGATTAATTTTACGGGATAGATTGAGTTGAAGCTACGCGCGTGAATTGAGCATCGTGAGCGCGGATAGAAGAGACGAAGCTGGGAGTGGAAGGAACTGTATTCACTGCGGGAGAGGATCTTCTTCGGATTGACTCAAGTCTAGCGAACCGTTTCAACTCGTACTTACACCAACCCATACCAGCCTTTCCAACTGAGACTACAATACCTGACATTCTCTACAAGTAAGCTTGGCGACAATGGCGGCACCCAACGCCCACTCGGCCGACGACATAAGTCCGAACGCGAGATACTATGTGAGTACACCTGCGACGGAGTAAAGACCCCATCGCTGACGAAACTAGACACAGCAGCAGCAGCAGCAGCAGCAGACGCGCCAGTGGCATGTGCCCGGCTACCAGCATCATCCCACGGCGCTCGCGCAACCTTCAAGTACCACAGTGTCGCCCGCACCGATCGCGACCGGAGCAACACCTACCAGCCTCTCTATCGCGCAAGCATGGCTGCAAAGTGCGATGCCAGACCTGCAGATAGCGCCGCCCCATATCATCCCGGGCATCAACCCCAGCTACTACCTGATTCAGACCCAGGGCATGAACATTCTGTATCTGCCTTGTCATGCATGGAATGTTCGGCATCTGTCTCCTCAGGGCCGTCACGAGCTCTTCATCGAGTTGCGTGAGTTCGCGCGGGTGATGCGAGACAATACCCAGGCTTCTGCGGAGTATGGCTGTGCATTTGAGTTGGTTGTTGAGAGGAGCAACGAAGTGCATAGAAAAGAAATGATTTGGTATGCGTGTTTTTCTGATGAGCGGAATGGGACGTTGGCGCAGCGTCAGCTGAGGTATACGACCATCGTGATGAACCAGGCGCAAGCTACGGGTATTGGAAATTTTGCTCCAGGGGGTGATGGTAGAGGGGATACATCAACTCCTTTGACGCAGCGCACTTCGAATACAAGCCAGAGTGGCTCTAGTCTGGGGTCTGCTTTGACGATTGACAATGACGAGGGTCCTAAGCTCTTATCGGAAGCCACTGACAGGGTAAGCGGGCCAACGGCACCACAAGGCAAGAAGAGGCCATCGCCATATGCAGACCCCGAAGAAGACTCGCCAGTCGCGAAGAAGACAAAGATGGACGTCGATGACATGATCCAAGCGGAAGTTGACCGGATGATTCGAGAGGGTAAAGAGGCAAAAGCAAAGGCAGATCATCAGCGATATCTGGACCACCAAGACACCATCGACAACTATTACCTCGAAGGTGATAAGAACCGCAAGCTATCTGACCATGAGTGGCAGAAGTTAGCGGTTTGGGACAGTCGTGGGGGAAGTATCTCGTCCACGCCGAAACCTAAGCAGTCACCGAGCCGAAGGCAGGGTGAGCCTTACGATGGCGATACCGCGAAATGCCCCCTCCTTCCTTCCAGAGACTTGAAGTCATATCCAGTGAAGAGGGGAGACATATATATGTGTTTCCACTTGGACAGCGCATGTGGCGGTCAAGACACGTGCAGCGAACCCAGCCACGAATGCTGTCGCAAGGGCCTGGCTTTGCGCGAGCTTGAGAAGAAAGTTGAGCTCAAAGAGGAGCGGGCTTGTCGCAGGATTGAGGAGCTGGCCTTCAAGGATGGGAAGCTCGACAAGCGGCACAAGACGTGGCCAAACTACTTTAGCAAAGCATTGCGCGATCGAGACATGACTCGCATCAAGGCTCAGGTGCAGCCGCTGGGCTGGACACAGGCTTCACGGGACCTTGCAGAGACGAGAATGTCTCGTGTAGCCCGGCCAGTGCCCGTCGAGCCGTCGCGGAGAAAGGTGCAGCATGTTGGTCTAAAGCAGCCTCAGCCTCCACAGGCTGCTATCCAAAATCAGAGGCAGCAAGTTGTGGGTCTTGGGAAGGGGGGAGCTTCATCACGACCGTTGTCAAATGCAAAAGGCAAGGGCCCGGCACCCCCGGTTCGGCAGACGGAGTCGCCATCTCCCACTGGTAGCTTGAGCCAGGGGAAAACCAAGACCCAGCTGTCCCAGCCACGTGCTGTGGCAAGCAAGATCCCGCACTCGCACCAAATACCAGTTGATGTCCAGGCAAGCCAGAATATACCTCAATATGGAGCGGGCATATCGACGACTGCACCGATCATGACCTCGACTTCAGCGGTACAAACATTATCCGTCCAGCGTAACATCGCGGATAAATCCAAGCTAACAGTGCCCGTTGCCCCAAAGCCTGCTAAGAATTTGGGAAAAGAAATTACCAACTCGCTAAGTTGTCGACAGCTCTGTCCAGCTTCAACAAATCCCTACCAGCTAGCAGACTTGTCAACAATCAAGCCGATCAAGCCTCAGCCTCTGGCTTGACTTGAGGC
>QGDG01000223.1:0-12745 GCA_003268315.1 Stemphylium lycopersici
AGCTATAATTAGTGCTCCTTAGCAAGCTTCTAATCTCACGCTCGTATCGTCTCGTAACAAAGATCTAGAAATAAATAGCCTAAGTAGAAGACTAAGGCACAAAATAAGGACAATTACTGCTATGTATACGTTAAGAGAACTAGATGTCTCGCAGGCGTAGGGACGACTAGCGTAGGTGCTAAGACTAGCAGCGTTAAGAAACTATAATTAGATAGGCGGAGATAGCGAAATAAATGCTAGTCTCTAATAGTAGAAGTTAGGATCTTGTTCCGCAGGAGACCCTAAATTTCATAGCATATATTAGGCACGGCGATATACCGCAGCCCTCTAGTGTTGTGCCCTAGGTTCTTAACCTATATTCTTTTTCGCACTAGCACGTTCTTGGCTTAGCGCCACGTTTACTCTTTCGTACGTAGCTCGCTCCCTCTATAAAACCAATTAAACATAATTTACATATATTCTATATCTAGTCCTATTAATAAGGTATTAGAAAATAATAATTAACGCTGTATATAAATTTAGAAAACTAGGTATTATTCTTATTAGTGTTGCAAGCGCTAGGGTTAGTAGCGCAGGTGCTAGGCAAGACTAGCTACGTTAGCGCTACTGCCCGCGGGGTAATAGTATAGCTGAATAGATAGAAATAGTAAAATAAATATTAGTCTCTTATAGTAGAAGTAGTCTTATATTAGAATTATATTTTATAGGTAACCTCCTAAAGGTTTATAATATTCGCTAATATCTAAGATAGCTAGATAACTATATACTTTTCTACTAACTAGTAGCTCTTTAAAAACTAACGTAAACAGCTAGGTACTACTAATAAGAATGAACGTAGAAAGATTTCTACTTAGTATAAGAGACCCTCTAGCCTATATTATAAATATTAGTATTTCTAATTACCTAACTATATAAATTATTATAATACGTATTCTATATAAATTACTTCTCTATCTTACTTTACTATAATGTACTTAATTAACCTTAAGATAAATCTATATAAAAATAGTAATATTAAGATTCTAATTTAAGATTCTTAGTTTCTTATCTTATCTTTAATTATATTATAAACGTCGCCTAAATTCTATAAACTTTTTAGCACTTAATATAACCTATTACGCGAGAGCATTAAGCTGCTAGATAAAGATCTTATAGCGTTTTATTTAATCTATTAATTAGCTTATAGCGCCTTTATACCGCAGGCTTATATATTACTATAAACGCTTATTAACATAGCTAATACTATCTAACGATACAAAATCCCTGCTACATCTCGCGTATATAATACTATAGTATTTAGTTTTATTATATAAACGCTAAGGCTAGAAACGCTTTCTATAACCAAACTTCTTATACTTTTCCACGTTGCTAAGGTACTAGGCTCTACTAAATGCGAATAACTACTCTATAATATATTTCTCTTTTATCTACTTTAATTAAAAGCATTAAATACTAAGCAAAATAATAGTAGTAGTAATATAGATTATATTCTACTCTTAGGTAGGTAGCCTACTTTATAGACATAATAATATTTACTAATTCTTATAGTAAATCTAATACTATAGGGTGTAGCGTGCCGCGTAGAAGTAGCAAGCAAACTACTAAGTTCTCTAGATAACGATAAAACTCTCTATCTCTATAAGAAAAGCGACATAGCTATATAGATCTTAAGAGATAGCTCTAGCTTATAAGAGATAAATACTCGTCTTTAAAGTATAAGGAGCGCTATAGACTATTAGAGAGAATAGCTGCTAGACGCTAGTAGAGCGATTAAAGAAGCAACTATAGACATTAACTATTATATACGCACTATAATAGAAGATAATTAAGATATAGAAGAGGATTATATAAAGAAAGTTATAAACCTAGACGCGTACTATAAATTTAAACGCTTAGAAGTATAGATTATAGAGAATAAGCAAATATCCTATAACTTATTAAATATTTATAATTTAGACTTAGAGCGTGCTTTATCTAGTAGTATAGAGTTTAAGAATATTAAAGCTTATAGCAAACTAGTAAAAACTATATTTAGTAGCTAGTTAGATTTTAAAGATAATATATTAGTAAGTTCTATCTATACTATATAAAGTTATTTATCCTATATAAGGCGTATCTTAAGAAATAGAGAATTAATTAAAGATAAATAAGAAAATTTTTATTTATATTAACTAAATTCTTATAGTTCTTCTACTTACTCTAATAGCTTATATCTATCTTACTATATAAGTTTATAGCTAGTAATATAATCTTATAGCCTTAGCTTAGTTAATATCTATAAATAACTAAAGCTCTTAAAGGTCTAATCTACTTTCTAGACGCTTATAGCCTATATATACTAGGCCGTACTCTATTAATAGCAGGTCTTGCTACGTTAATAAGACTATAAAGATACTCTAGTAAGAGATAGTTATAGCAAAGAGTTAGAATAGTAAGGTTTCTAGCTACAATCCTAAAGAAGATATAGTAGGTATTATATTTAGCTTTCCTATCTAGTATTGCACCTATTTAGGCCCGTCTATTATGCCTATAGGTAGTATGTTCATATATACTATAATATCGTGTAGGAGTAGGCGGTCGTCTCTTAGGCTTCGCGCTAGCAAGGCTAGCAAGCTATAACTAGTCTAAACGTATTCATACAACGTTTATACTATATCTTATAGCTATCTATTTTATATCTTAAGAAGAGCTATTCTATAAATAGTATAAGTTAGAGAGAGCGACTACTTTATTACTTAGAGGAACGCTTATAGAAAACTTCTATTCTACTAGTAGCTTATATCTTAGCTATAATTATATAAGAAATTTTTAGCTTAGTATTTATTATATACTTACTTACTATTATATAATACTAATGTTAGAATTAAGCTTAATAAAAGTAAATATAGTAGCGCTTACCTTTATTTTCTTAACTTAGCACTAATTATACGCTTACTTTACTTATTTCCTAGTCCTTTCTATAGTTAATAAGGTTATTAGCTAGTATATATTACTTAATATATAAAATATTAGGTAGGAATATTATAAGCACGTACTAGAAGAGACTTATTTTTAATACCTCTATATTAGTGCTATACTATAATAATTTATATAACAGCTTTTTAAGAGATTAGATTATATTATTCTTAGAGTAAACGCTACTATACAGTAATTATTATAAACGCTACTATACCGCACTTCGTGTGAATATAAGTTATCTCTAATATAATACTATAGGCAAATATTAGCTTAATAAATATAATAACAAATCACTCTATAATAAGAGAGAGGTGATATTTACTTATTAGGAAAAAATATATAGTTACTATTATCTTATTTATTCTAAAGTACTTTAATTACTCTATATAAGGCGGTAAGCCTAAATTTAGTAACTATTAAGTTTCTATATAATCTAAATCTTACTATTCTTATTACTATATAAGTAGTATACGTTATTTAATTACTAAGATTATTTTTACTAACCTACGTGGCAAGCGAGCGCCGCAGGCAAGCGAGCGCCGCACCCTACCAAGTTTGCGCACCTCTACAGGCGTATATCTCAACAACGTAATAATATAATATATATAAAGATTAATAGAATATATTAAGTACTATCTTAAGTATCCTTCTTATATATACGTGAGTTATAGCCAGTCTCTGTGCACCTGCTGCAGCGCGTTTGAGCCCTGCGGCGAAGGCCTAATCGCTCTCCTCCTTGACGCTCTTCATAAGCAATCTACTAGTTAGCCTTACGTTAAGTAAGTATATCCTCTCTAGCTCTCTTTATTAAGACCCTACGCTTCTATAGTCGCTTTTTCTTGCGCTACTTACGCGTTAACGCTGCGTCATTAGCTCTCTTAAGGCTAGTAATCTAATCGCGCATTAGCTTAGCTAAGAGTATTATTACCTTAGCGCCTTTTTTAAGCTAGTTAATCGCCTTAATAATTAAAGCTAGTAATAAGCTCTTATGCTATCGCATACGGTTACGTATTAACGTTGATTGAGCATCAAGCTTACGTACGTTGCTCGGCGTACGGGCCTCCTAGAGAGCCTCTGGTAGAGCAGCTAGAGTAGGCGTACGCAGCTGCACATCTAGCTTCGATAGAACAGCGTCTGGCTAGAGAGGAACAAGGCCTGCGCCGCGGAAAGCTAAGCAGATATTGGCTGGCGTAAACGATTGATCAAAGGCTGCCTTAAACGCTGGCAGAAACTCGAGCTTCGTGATGTAGTTGATGTGGTAGCGGATCAGGCTCTCTACCTCACGACTATACGCGCGCTTTAATAGCAAGAAGCAGCCAACGTTAAGAGGCTAGAGTAGGTAAGATAAGTAAGGTAGCATATAGAGCGTGTAGATGTTATTCTTCTTATAGAGCTCTTAGAATTTAAGAGATTAGTGGCTCTTATAGCTATTAAGAATAAGTAAATAACGCGTACCTATAATATAAGCCTTTGTGTAAGCGTTAAAGTGCTTTAGCTACTTAACTCCTAGCTTATTATTCGTCTAGCCGTTGTTGCTAACTGTGATCGCCTAGTCGCGTGGGATCTCTGCTTCCTCGTACTAGGCAGACAGGTGATACTAGCCAGCGAAGATAAGGAACAGTGGGATTGACTAGCCAGCTGCGTTAATCGCAGCGATTAACGTTACCTACTTGCGATTACTAGGCTAGATAGCCTTTAGCCTGCCTCTTCTCTCTAACCCTATTATAATAAGCTAAGTTATAATCTTACCTATTCTAAAGCTAGCCTTATTGAAGTTGTAGACGTCCTTATTGTAGATACTATACTTAGCCTTTATCTCCTCTATAAGCTTGAACTAGGAGCTAACTAGGATAGAATTCTCACATAAGGCTCTCTATCTATCGTACGCTCGATTAAAACGCGTCGTAAGACTGTTAGTACGCCTAACAAAGTTGGCTAGCTACTTCTGCCTAACCTAGCCTGCGCCGCGCGCAGCTAGCAGCTTATTAGCCATACTACGTACAGCTGCGTACGTAGGCGCAAATCTACGTCGGTCTAGGTCGAGTATATAGCTCACAATCACCTCCTCTTCTAGCTAGGTAAGCTTCCTTGAGTTGGGCTGGCAATCGCGTCGGGCGGGTACACCAGCGCGTCGGCGGCGGAGCGTTCGTTCAGCCACGCTGTAGATAGCAGCAGCACCGCGATTACTCTGTATTTGATGAGATTCGATAGAGGAGATAGCAAGCTGAATATCTGCTTTATTTAAAGCTGGTAGAGTAGCGCTACGTTAAGCTATTATACGTTAAGGTGAGAGAGGTGCGCAAACTTGGTAGGGTGCGGCGCTCGCTTGCCTGCGGCGCTCGCTTGCCACGTAGGTTAATATAGAATTTATAAGAGGTTATAAAGCCTAAGTCGCCTATCTCTATTAACTAAAGCAAATAAAGGCGCTACGCTCTACGCGTAAATACTCTTAATTACTTTCTTTATATTATTCTAAGTTGCGTTATATCTAAACTTCGCGATTAGATATATGTCTCGACTCTAGGGTAGATGCTAAAATATAATGCTAGCCCTATAGGGCCTAGCTAAATAGTTAGGATATATAGGTACTAAGTAGATAGAGGAAGAGCGTAATAGTAATTAAGCAGGTTAGGAGTCCTTAAGGCGCGATGGCGACTAGGCTAGCTAAGAGTCCTCTTAGCGTAATAGTAATTAGGCTAGTTAGTAGTCCTCCTAAATACTACTAATAGAGCTTAATCTAAACTTCTTAAAGAAGAATATAGAAACTAATATAAGCGCTCTATACTCTATTAATATATATCTTAGCTCTTAGTTAAGAGCGTCTTATATTATAAGAAGAAAAAGCCTTAAGTAGTTCTTAGGCACCTATATAATAGTTGCGTTATTAGTAGTTATTAGTAGAGTAAGAGTAGACAGGCGAGGCTTAAAAATTACTTAGCTATTCTAATAGAAATAAGCTTCTATATTAAACTTATTAGTAGATATAGAGAAAAATGCACTAGATTATTCTTAGAGTATATATATATAAATTTATAAAAGGTCTAGATCTTAGTTATATAGAAATAAGATTTAGTTAGACTTAAATCTAAGCCTATAAGTAAAATAGCTAAGCTAAATAACTTATCTAGGCCACTCTAAGAATAGTGCCTAGTTTTACGTTTCTTTATAAGAGTTTTAATAGCCTTGCACATAGCGTAATAAAAAGAGATAAAGTTACTAGTATATATATATTCTAGGTTTGCTATATTTAAAAGAACGCTTATTATCTTTACTATATTATAATAAATATTATTACTTATTTTTTCTAGGCCACTCATAGTAATATTAAAGTAGAATATCTCTTACTAAGGAAAGACGTCTAGATACTAAGCTAAATTTATTTCTTAGAAGGTATAATTCGCGCGCTAGAAATAACTCTTATAAAAGAAGTATAATAGGCTTTAGTATCTTAATATATTTAAAAAAAGTCTAGAAAGTTAGAATAAGTTCTTTAATAGTAAGAACCTTTTAAAGAATCTAAGCGCGTATAGCAAGATTATATACGCGAGAAAAAATTTAGCGTGTAGTAAATAAGGTTTTAATTATTAAGTAGTTGTAAGAACTCTAAAGAGGTATAAGGCCTATAAGCTTCTCTATAGTATATTTGTTATAGAGATAAGTATTACTACTTATAATTATATGCTAGATCTTATACATCTAGCTAAGATAGTATAAGATCTTCTAGAAGAGTAAACATCCTAACCTACTTTAGATTTAGGGTAGTTATACTAGTCTACACTACTAGCTTAGAATTAGTAGAAAAGAGCTAAGCTATAAACCTATCTATAAAGAGCGAAATAGCTCTAGTTTCTTAAGATAGTCGCGAAGCTATTTATTATATAGAACTTAATAAAGACTCTTTATCTTAGCTTTTAAGAGCCTTCTCTATCTTTAAGTAACTATATAGTTTTTCTTACATTTATAGAATTAAATATAGAGAAACTTTTTCTTATTATATAGAGACGTATATCGCCTATAGAATTAATAAATCTAAACTAACGTAGTTATAGATACGTCTATATATTATTTAGTAGCTAACTATAGATAAAAAAATAATATTCTTACCTAAACTATATAGATTAACTAGCTACTAATTATCTTAACTTGATAGCTTATTTTTTTTTATAGTCTCTAACTAAAATCTTCTATAGAGGCATAGTAGCTTAATACTACCTAGAAGAGTAAGTATTAGAGAAAGCCTAATAGTATATAGCTTATCTAGAGAGATGCTAGCGCTAGCTAAGTAGTCTAGGTATTTAGAAGAACTAATTAAAGTAGGCAAGTTATATTCTAGATTAGATATATAGCAACTAACACAATTATTAAATTCTATATTAGACGCACTATAGTATAGGTTCTAAAGTTTTATTTAGGTAGTCCTAAGGTAATATTAATATCTCTTAAGCTTAATACTTATGCTTCTATCTATTTTTAAGTGTTTGTACAGGTTTGGCTTATCTATAAATATAGTATTATAGCTATTACCTACCTAGAAAATAAGTTTACAAAAATCTACTCCTCTTAGAAAACTACTTATATAGACGTTAGTACACTCTTACGCATAAGTATACTATAATTTATTTAACTTAGGTATATATACTACTATAAAATAGTTTAGACTAGCTACACAGCTTTTAAGATAGATCTAATTAGTTCTTAGCGTATAGAAGTAGCTTATAGCAGACTACTACTAATCTTTACAATCTATATGCCTAATTCCCTTTAACTATCTTGCTAATTAGTAAGCGCGAGAGAGAAGCTGCACGCTAGGCGCTGTTACTAAGGCGTACCTACTTAAAACTATACGGCATTGCATAATTATAGGTAAATAATTTAACGTTAGATAATAAACATCTACTATTTATTATAAGTATAGATATTAATAATACTTATAGTAAATAGAAGCTACTATAAAAGCATAATAGGCGTTCGCGTTATAAAGTTAGGTAGCTATTAGAATATTCTTCTATAACCGCGACTAAATTATTTGTAATAACTATAGTTAGCAGATTACTACTATTATTTATTAACGTTATTTGTATTTTCTTAGACAATTTTTCTACTTGTAAAGAAGAGATCTAATTCCTACAAAGATATACATATTATAGTAGTCTTTTGTAGAGCTAGAAACTATAGGTTATTCTTATTAGTAGTAGCACGTATAGGCATAAGAGTAGTCTAGGTCTATCTATATTTAGTAGCATTTAGCACGTAATACTACTAATAAATAGCTATAAGACTCTACCTTCTTCTAAGTTTTTTACGCTAAAGAAAACTATACTCTTTAGCGTAGAGATAGTAAGAAAAAGCAGGAACACCTCTAAGATGCTCTACTTAGCCTACTATCTTAACGTCTTCTTTAAGATAGTATTACAACACGTTATAATATACGCCTCTATGCTATTTAACTTTATCCTCGCTACTTACTAGTATAATTAAATAGAAGACTATCTCTAGATTAACCTATAGAAGTTTTTAGAACTATACACTACTAATTATATAAATAAGAAAGCTACTTTAGCGTATATAGCGTCTACGTTAATATTAGATAGTTTTCTATTAAGTATATATTATAAGTACTCTATACTTAAGCTACTATATTTTAATCTTAACTAATAGGCTTTAAACTATTAGTAGTCTTTAAGTTACTCTACTAATTCTACTACTATAAAGCTTTTTTATTACTACTTTTTAAGTAAGGCTTCTTACTAATAGCTTTATATATATAGTTAAAAGCTATCTCTAGCTAATTCTATTCTAAAGTTAAGAAAGAGGCGCTTATAGTAGTAGAACTTTATATAAAAAATCTTTAGAATATTTCTATTAACTAAAATAGAATCTATAGTATTTAGCTCTATCTTTACTACTTTTTCTATAAGCCTAAATATAGCTTACGCTATAGATACGCGCTTTAGAATTCCTATACTTATAAGTTTAGGTTAAAAAAGTAGTAGATAGAATACTTATATTATATCTCTTAGTGTATTTTATACTAATCTAAGAGCAAGCTTATAGTTTGTCTTAAGCTACTAACTATAGGAAGCCGCTTACTTATCCTAGATAAAGGTAGTATTTAAGAAATATTTATACTATAAATACTACACACGCTTAATAAGTATTAAAAGCTTCTCTATCTTATCTATAATAAGTTTAATTTAACGTTAGATATAAGTATAGATAAGTACCTCTACTCTTTTAATATCTATAAATAAACTAATACTAACTATAAAAGATAGGTAGGCTTATTATACTTATATTTCTTTTGCGCTAGAATATAGATAAATATATTACTATCTTTAAGTAGCTAGCTAAATAGGTCTTTCTTTCTTACTAATCTTTTAGAAGTTGCCTTTTTACAAAACTATATAGCTTTCTATCTTCTCTACTAATAGATAGCTTCTATAGAGCTACTAAGATAAAAGCATATATAAAAGAAGTATTTAAGTTAGATACTACTCTTTTTAGCTTTATAGAATCTAACGTAAGTATATTAAGACTAAAAGTTGCTATTACTATAATAACTATATTAAACTTAAGGCTCTATATCCTCTCTAATTATAATAGAGCTAGAGTTAGATAAGGTAAAATCTTATATTCTATCTTTAGGTAAGAGACTAATAAATAACTAAGTTATAAATACTATTAAGCTTCTTATATAAATAAGAAGGCTCTTATCTATAACGCGTAAGTTCTTTATTTTTCTTTTTAGGTATTAAACTTATATTAGTAAGTACTAAAGTAACTTCTACTACTCTATTTTACTTCTTAGTAAAATTTATCTAGAGTTTAGAATTTCTATAAGATAGTAGTATAAGAAAGTATAATAACCTTATTAACCTTGCTAAGTAGGAGTTAAAAGCTATTTAGAATACTACCTCTAACCTAGCTCTTTCTATAAGTATAGAATTCGCGCGAGATCTAAAGTTACTATAAACTGTCTCTAGAAGATTAGGTTTTTAGGACTACTTTTTTCTATACTTATTCTAGCTATTTAATATAGTATTAAATACTTAGGGTAGCTAAAATAATTACTTAAATTAAGTCTCTAGAGATAAATAGCATAAATACTTCTATATTAATATAGTGCTAAGTAAAGAGCCTACGCTTAATAATACTAGTAAAATACTAGAACTAGAAGACCTTACTACAACTTTTCTTTAGGGTTACAACTTTGCTAGTATTACTTAGGCACTCTTTACTACCTTATTCTTCTTTAAACTTTACTAGAAGCTAGTAGCAAAGAAGACGTTAGTAGTATACTTAGGTTCTATCCGCAGTCGTAGCCTAGATACACGCGCGCTAGTCGAGAGAATCTTGTAAGAGTATCTAGCAGCCTCCTTTACTATAGAAGATAGTACTAGTCTAGGCTATCTTAGTAGCTTAAGTCTTTATACTATATATAGTTGTTACTATAAGGCTATTTATTTTAAAGTCTACTATATTAACTAAAACCTATCTATTTACTTATAGTTTAACTAATTAGGTTAGCATAGAATTAGTAAATTTCTATAATTAGTAACATAGTTTATAAGGCTTTAGCTGCTAGACACTAGGTTTAGTAGATTAGATTATTAAATTATAGACTATATAGGTACAAGCGGCTATTAGTACAACTCTAGTAGAAAAAGAAAAAAAGCTATACCTTTAAAAACTATACCCTCTAAGAGGCAGTACTCTAAGTTAACTATAAGAAAGACTAGATAATATATAGAAATAGACTATATAGTAATTAAATAAAAAAGAACTTAACCTTTAGCTAAAGAAGAAGCATATATAAAAATATCTACTTTATACTTAATCTAAACACATTTTTTTATATTATTAATTAACTTATTAGAATCTTAAGCTTATAAAAACCTATAAGACTCTAAGTAATAGTACTAGCTCTAATTTAATATCTATAGGCGATATTATTAAAGTCGCGACAAGGGCGAGTAGATCGCAAAAACTATAATTAGTTTACCTAAGATAGCATTACTAAAAGAAGGTAATATAACTAAGCACGCTATAAATAAATAAGGTTAGTATAGTTATAGGGTACTCGTCTCTAAGTCACTACTTATAGAATAAATAGGCTTATATAGCTATATAACCTTAGGCAAGTCTTACTTAATCTACCCTCTATTATGCTATTACTAGATTTATCCTTACTATTTAAGCGTTTAGTAAGATAGAAGCCTTACGCTTTTATAATACTAATAGCTTAATCGTAGAAGATATATACGTTAATACTAAGTAGTTATAAATAACATTATAAAAAAAGTAAAATCTATTAACGTAGTTCTACTAAATATATTACGTAGCCCTATCTGTGGTTCGCTTTTCCTACTCTACTACTATTACTAGTAGTTTCGAATACTTCTTGTAAACTTCTATTAACTAAGGTACTAAATTATTAATATAGTATTGCGCTATAATAAGGCTTTTCTCTATACTATCTAACTATTTATAGAATATATTGTATAGCTTCGCGATATTATAACGTAGCTATTAGACCTCGTTTTACAATGTAGCTAGCTTCTTATGTGTTTGGGACGGTGTGTTGTCGTTAGTAGCAGACTCGACAGCGGTGGTCGTAGTCTGTTCGAAGCCTTCATACAGATCTGGTAGAGGGAACGTATTCTCTTAATTAAAATCCTACTCCTATTCTAGAATAGGTGGTAGACTAGAATAGAATATAGTAAATAACTCTAAAGTAAATATTACGTTTAAAGATAGAAATAATACTAGCTATTTAAGAAATAATATATTTTAATTACTTAAAGATATATTTAGTATTAGCTAGAAACTTAGTAAAGAGTGTAAGTAATTATAGCTACTAGTAAAGTAGGATATAAAGGCTACTAGTAATAAGCTTATGCTAGAATATTTTAACTATAGAGAGTAAGGTCTACTACTTCTAAATATAGCTAATACTTATCTTACGAGTTAGAGTAATACTATAGTACTATTTTTAGTAGACATTAACTTAATAGTAATAACTTATTAAACTATAGTTGTTAATTAAAAGCCTACTAGGTATATAGTTGCTAGCGACTACAGCTTCACCCCTATATACAACTACGACATAGTTTTACTCTATCTTACTTTCTATATCTAGTTTAGCGTTAAATGTAGGTTGTACTATAATTAATATAATTAGCTATTATTTAATAGAACTATAACTAGCCCTTAGTAATACCACCTATAATAGTAATGCTACGATTACTAGTGCATTATCTTCTAGCCAAACTATTCTAAACTAGTAGAGCTGCGGCTATCTATTAACCTATAGTATATAAGCTAACTATAAAGGTCTCTATTATATTAGAATAAGTTAGGTATAAGATCTTATCTATTAAAGAGTAGATCTCTATCCTCTATATTAGAAGAAGCATATAGTACTTAGGCGCTAATGCGATAGCTATATAAAGCGCTAATAACGAAATATTAATTAGCTTATAGTAGAAGCATGTTAAGTCTTAAACACTAGTTAGTAGCGTAGAGCAACCTCCTAACGCAGTGCCGCTTTTTACTTCTACGACCGCGAACACTTCCTTAATCTCTTAATCCTTCCGCAACTCCGCTAGTATTATAATAAACTAGAAAAACTATATACTACTATAGTATTTAGTCTAGTTCGCGCTCTAGTATTTTTTATATCTAATAAAGCATTTCGCTAAATTCTACTATAATAAGTTAGTTATTACATAAGGTTTGGCGATACTTCTCTATACCTAGTCCGTACTAAGGCAGGATAGGATTACGT
>QGDG01000224.1:0-12715 GCA_003268315.1 Stemphylium lycopersici
AAGAAAAAGTGGCCGGCTCACTAGGGTGGCCGCCTTACTAGTGCTTTACGTTATAATAGTTTACTACTTTAATATTTAATATAAAATATAACTATAAATTCTAATAACTTAACTTAACTTAGCTTATACTAATATTAATTTAACTTAACCTACGCTAATATAACTTATAATCTAACTTAACCTACGCTAAGTAATCTAGCCTATAACCTAATCTATGCTAAGAAATCTATAACCTAGCCTAACCTAGCCTTAGGTATACCAAACCTAACCTCTACCCTATGTCGCACAGTACTACCACGATTGTAGAGATAGATGTAGCTAGCAAAGCACTTGCAGAAGCTCCTCTAGATAACGATCGAACATAGGCTGCCTAAGCAGATTCTAGCGGTATCGCCCTTACCACGCTATACAATCGGCATCGTAGACGACCTTTGAAGGAGGAGATAGCCTAGCGCTAGCAATACCTTGCTTTAGAGGAAGAGAAAGCTCCTATTGTATTCTTGTTACTAATGTCTAGTTTTGGACAACCGGTCCGCATTAAGTATATGCCAACGATAGCCTTTAGTATCGCCTAACGTCGAACCCTCGTAAGACTAAATAAGTCTCCTAAGAAGAACTAGGCTTAGGCCTTTAGGAAACGCTATCCTAAACTTAAAGTGAAAAGATTAAGGTTGATAGACTAGAAATAGTATAAGATATATATATATAATAAGGTTACGAAGTGGTTCGAGGTAATTAGTAAGGTGCTATAGGACCTATCTATCCTGCTAGAGAATGCATATAACATAAACGAGACAGGTGTTATGCTAAGCATGCTTGGCTTTGTTAAGGTTCTTGTAATTTTAAACCTAATGCCCTAGTACACTAGACGATGAAGATATATTAGAAAAGACAAGTGATATTGTAATGCATACAAGATGTGCACCAAGTACAGTTGTATCACAGTAGCTACACTGTGAAGATCTAACGAGCGTTGTGGCTTTCTCTAGGACTCTAAAATTAATCATTCTCCTGGAAATGCCAAATTCCTTCCTAGCCTGCGTTCTCTCAGACTAAGACGAAATGATAGGGCGGTACGTTCCCGCCACATCGTCTCCATCCATCGTAGGCCCTGTCACTTGATTAGTCTACAGCTTCAGTCCGGCGCAACAAGATAAACTTACAGCAAATCTCACCCTCCACCTCGCCACCATCGCACTGGCCTGTTCCAGTGCTGCACGACAATGTCGCTGTGAATCCGAGTTTTCCCTCTTGACCTTCGGCGATGTTAAAAGTCCTTTGGGTGCTGGAGGTAACCGATTTGGAGAATTCAGTGCTGACACCGAGGCTGAGTACGTCGGCAATCCCAATGCTCATGGAGGTGCTCCAACTCTGAGTGCGTGCTTTGCTTACTGTGATTTCTCCTTGTCCTCTCAATGCGGTGGCCACGATCTGGACATTGTCCGCAGGCTTGGTAAAAACCTCGCCACCCTTCCAGCTGTTCTCAGTGCAGCTCCGTTTTTGAAGACGCTGTTCTGTCGTCCTAAGGGCCTGGCGTTTCATGCTTCCCGCATTGACGGGTGCTGACGGTGGTGCTATCTCGGCTGGCTCGATGATAGTGCCATTGGCATACTTGAGCAGAAGGCCACCACGTCCATCCAGAAGTACGGAACGCGGAGCTCCCATCTGTCCGATACCACGGATCATCTTAGCTCCAGCGGAGTCGCAATCGTCTCCACAACAGTTCTGGAGCATGAAGGTGGTTTCGAGATTCAAGAGAACACAGGCAGGCTGTTTGAAGGCGGCAATAGCAGCACCACAACCTACGAGGTCCGTACTAGCAGGGGACTTGACGATTGTAGCGCAACCCGGTTCATGCTCCTGCACGTCGAAGTAAACAGAATAACCTCTGCGCACGGGAAGAGTAGATTAGCAAAAACGAGCTTGATTGGATACATCTTGGTATAGTAGAACACATTCTGGACTTACCCTCCTTCGCTACCACTGTAACCTTGGTTGACAAACACGTCTTCAGAGCTGTAGATAACACAGTCTGGATAGCCAGTACCAGTGCTGGAGACCGCCGAGGGGCATTCTTCGCATTTGGTGTCGGTGCACATGTAAAATGGGTCCTGTGCAACGGCAATAGATGCGACGCAAGAAAGCACACTTAGGTAGTGTACGCCGACCATTTTGAGGTTCTGTGAGTTTGATGTTAATAAATTGAAGCTTGAAGATGAGAATGTGTGTCTCTTTTTGCAGAGTAAGGTGCACTACTTTATACTTCACAACTGAACGTCTGAGAGCCGCGAGCTCGAAACACTCAGAGCCTAGCTTACCTACATCATTGGATGAACTCCTGAAAGTCAATTCTGCCTGATCTACGTCATTGGATTAGTATAGTTTGTTACGCTTTGCAGAAGGATGCCCGGGGTTGTGTAGAAATCTGGATCAGTGTGCGGAGCGATGACTTGGTAGCTATCCACTTTACCTAGCGGTACTGCAATGACGTAGAGCGGACGAGCTATTCATATCTTCTACAACTATAACGACCCAGACGAGAGGATACTCTCACACAAATAAGGAAGGTCACAAGTATGGTATGGTGGTAGAAATGGGGAACTAGTACGACCCACTATTCCCGAGGTCAGTTTCCCCCAGGGAGCACGGTTATCGGCAAACGCCCTAATATTAGAAAGGCAGGTGAAGGAGCTAATCTTGTGATGTGTCTGTTAATCTTGTTACATTGAGCCGCTTTTATAGATCCATCAAGGTATTATGCAGCTCAACAGAAGGCGCGAACGTGCGCCGTAAATAATCTATCTTACCGTTCACACCGATCACCTCTGCTCAGTCCTGCCAAGAGTACTGAGCACTGAGCGGATCACGCGACCAAACTGCTTACGATCGTGTGCTCACTGTCAGCACCTTCAGTTAGCTGCAGGAGACAATCCTCCAGGATTAGGATCGTAATAGTGGCACAACGACTTAGTCCAGAACGCGAACTTTGATGTCACGATAGCAATGACGAAGGAATAAGGATTGTGCCTATGACGCGGGCTAGAGGCCTAGTCTTGGTTTGGTCTGGTCTCTGAAGGTGTACTTTGGTATATAGTATAATTGAAATAGCTTTGATGTTGTTCGCTAGGGTGTCTGGTGCTGCAATAACTCAGGAACCATTAGCTCCCGAGGTCTACCCAGGCCACCTCAAATCCTCGCCTGCGGATAAGACGGTTAACAATCTATAGAATTCAGCATAAGCTTACTAAAAACTAGTCGAGATCGGCATTAGGCCCTCCAATCCACTATGCGGCACAGTCGAAACAACCGTGGACGCAAAGTCGAGGTATCCACTAAGTAGTATCTGTGACATCGTCATACATACTCCCGATGTGAATCTCACACAAAGGGCGACTCGACGGGATATAAAAATGATCATTGTATCACTGGCTAAGTATTACAATTCAATCTTCACGTTTCCAAACAACAAGTGCTTGTCTCAAACATATTCCGGCTTTGTCAGTACGACTACAATTACATCTGCTATCATGCTGTCCAAGCTTTCTATCATCGCTCTTCTGGCTGCGAGCACCTTTGCCTCCGCAATTCCGGCTAGCAGCCAGAACTCGGTCTCCAGACGCCAGAATGACTGGAATATCTGGTTCGTTCCGCTTCTTGTTATGCGTTTCTATCTTATTTCTGCATATTTTGACCTACGGGCAATATATCTGACCCGTGATTAGGCAAATCAACTTGTACAAATCTGGTTGTGACGACGAGGAGACAGAGTATTTTAGTGGTCATGACGATCAGGAGTTCCCTTGCACAGGCAGCCGGCAAGGTTGGCACAATGTGAAAATGAACAACATAGCGGCTACAGGACACAAGGTCCTCTTGTACTCCGACGGTGGCTGTCTTAACCAGATCGGTGAAGTTGCTGCCGATGACTTCTGCTACGCTGCGCCAACTAATGCAAGTGCTCAAAATCTGGAGCCCGCTGAAGTTACTTTCAGAGCTGACAAATACTCAAGACGGTCATATCCGCATATGGCATCGTGCTGGCTTAGAAGCTTGAGGCTTTTCAGGACTCCTTGCTGTATGGGAGGGCTTAGCTATCTAGGTAGTAACACTATTGCGTTGTGTTGTCAGCTCGCTGTTTGAATAAGCCGTACAGCCAAGCTCTCATAAGTTCGCTTAATGGAGCCGTCTCTGCCGAACCTATACAGGACGGGACGGGACGGCCTCCACTATGAGAATTCGTTGCCTCAACTGCACAGAATGGAAACAATCACCACCCTTTTTAAATTTTGTATATTCTCTCCCCCCTCAGAGTTGTGCGAAGCCTTATTACCTTAGCGAGACAAAATTGCTGTGAGCAGTAACATGAAACTTCCGGCCAAAGCGGCGCGACCAAAACCAAGCCCCCAGCCTGAGTCACAGGCACACTCCCCTTCTTCGCCAAAGCGGCGTATGCAGCATGCGCTGAACGGATCCCGTCTTGCGCATAGTTTCCTACACACAGCGTTCTGTGGAGAAAAGTCAATCCTACCAACAAGGGCCATGTACTTTGTTCGAGGGAGCGCTTGTTAGCGCTTCCTCTTTGGGACTAGCGTCCGTATTCGGCTCGATTATCTCTCACGTTCGTAGCTCCCATAATACAACAACATCATGTTCGCATCACGATCTCTACCTTTCATCATACTTGGTGCCCAGCTAATTACGGTAGGTATCGTCGCTCCTTCGTTGCGGCTGCAGCCAAGAGAAGAGTACCCTTGTCCACATGGATGTGTGCCGCATTGCCGTTCATGGCGTGTTGTAGTGCGGCACAGTCAACTGCACCGTCGGAGTACCCCGCTAGCGCAAGTCCGAGTCATCCCCAGCGCCTACGGGCACTGCTCTCTGACGGCGCAGTATAATTAACTATGGATCATTAACGTTAATGCGGCATAGATTTGCTGTCACACAATGTTCATGTGGACGGATACGGAATGCCGAACTCTGTCGATCGGGTCGATTTCAACCATAACACCGCAGAACTTGGCAAATCAGAGTTACTGTGCACGTCATTGCTCTTGGCTAGTGCGCGATTCTAATAAGGTACCTAACCGCCCTATACACTAGAATATATATAGATGTATTCTCTCAAGTCTAAATAAATAAATTGTTTAAGCCTTTACCCTTCTGCTAAGTTAATATGTGGACGTTTAACAACCTAAAGTTGCTACTCTTTACAGTGTTAGGACTTCTTACCATATCGTTTGTTACTGCACAAAATTCCTCCTGCCGAGGCTATCGCGATGTGTTCAGAAGCGTGAACTCAACCGGCCAGCACGAATTCACTTGGAACTCCTCCTACGCCAGCGACGACCCGTGGTATGTCTCTGTCCTCGTCGGATCTGGAGGGCCCGAATGGAAGGATAGGCACGACGTCAGAGCAATTCCTTACATCTCCGTACCTGGAAACGTACCCAACGGCACCGGAATCTGCAGCTACCAGTACACCAACATCAATGCGACGTTAGAATCCGGAGGGGAGAACAGCTGTAGCGGTGTGATCAGCTCGGGCTGCATCGACCACCTGACTACAGTACTAAGCAGTTCGTCGAATTCCTGTCCTCGCTCCGATACTGGGTCCACATCAGACGCCTTCAACAAGGCCTGTCCGATGTTGACGGGCGGTTCACACAGTACGTTCCTTCCGTTGTCCCTATACAAGTCCCCCTTATGCTCTTTTCTTTTTCCCACGCCGAACATATACTATTGACTTGCGACTCGGGATCTGCAGCTTTTGTACATCTAGCTAATAAGTTCGCACAGACACTAACTTCCTCGACGTGACCAACAGCACGTGTGCCTACACCAACATGCCCGAGGTGCAGATCCCAGACAGGTATAGCACGTTCGACACAATCGTAGGCGTTGTTGCGTCCAATAACGCTGGTGCCAATGTCGATGCGAATGAGACTTATGATCTCTTAACGCGCCAGACGATTCCACTCGTCCTACTGGGACGATTTGTTGACCCAGAATCGAATCGGGTGCAAAGAAGCGTCGAGTTCGTGTGTTTGACTGCGAACAAGACAGTGGAGGGAAGCCGTGTACCGGAGCAAGATACGCCGTGGGAGGAGAGTGCTGGGGCTGATGTTAGTGCTAGGATGGTGGGATGGGCGGCTGGTGTGGTGACGGCCGTAATGCTTATGTTGTAAGACGGTGTGATGGGCTGACGCCCAATCGGCCTCTCCTCGATAATATCTTGGTTACGCGTAATCCCGAATGACACTCAGACCAACACGCAGCGCGAGCTACATCGCGCCAGCGCCTATATATTTAAGCCCTTAGCTAGCTATTGTAACAGCACTCCATACGAGGATATGGGGACAAGTATCGCCGCTCCGATATATTGCTTCTCTCACTCGCGCCTTGGCTGTTGTAGCTGCTTTTAAGCTGCGCGTTGCAGCTTAGGAGACTGACAAGAATTATTATCCTTGAACCCTCGAACCTACCTTCGGGCCATCCCCCACTACCTCTTGCAGTGTGAAGCATATACTATTGCCTATAAATGCCCCTCACAGCTATAGTCACTCCTTATCTAATACAACTTCAGTATACCTGTGCAATAGCTCCTCGAGCGTAGCCCCTTACATTTTGTATTCGATCCCAATCAATAGGCAATCGCAAGAGAACCTATTGTCAGAACGCGCGTCAACGTGCCTTGACCGCTACTTCTGGACGTTCGTGTAGGTTAATCCGCAGCACGGAATTGGCGTTGTGTTTTGCCGCAGGGCTATCAGACAACCACTAGGCACGAACTCGTGACACGGAGAGCCTAGAACTGCAGTCTCGCGAGACGCTCAGTCAGACGCGTTACTGGCCGCGTGCGACGCCAGGGGAACGATTTCGGCAGCTAGTGTCCGGGACCTAGGCTGTAGACCGAAGGTCGTTCAGAGAAAGCCCTACGAGCAACCCTTAACAGAACGAGCTAGTAGGTCCTGCTAAGCGGCAAGAACCACCGCGAGGGGTGAGCGATAGAAGTAGAAGTCCTAGTAGTCCTTAAAGACTGAGGAACAGGCAAGGACCCTGCGCGATAAGCTGAAGAATAGCTAGACGCGAGCGTCGTCGGAAGCCCTATCGGTCCTCTATCGAACGAGGCGTAGGCCGTGGTTGATTGCTATCAGTTAGCTAAGAAAGAATCCCGTGAGAAGTTCTATTTTGTCCTCTATTTGAACGAGGCATAGGCCGCGATACTTGCCGTTATCGGCTGAAGAGTGATCGTGAGCGTGAGGTGAACGCGAGTCACCAAAAGACGTGACTACAACGACTACTGAGAGTGTCACGGTTTGGGGTCTCTACTGCTCCTGCACTTCACTCCCTCGCGACTACTCACCTTAACCAGCTACGCTTATCTAGGCTAGCCTTGTTGACGGTCACTCACCCATACATATACTGTTCATAGCATCTGCAATACAACCTCAGTTCAATCCTTCAATTCTTCCTGCACACAATCCCTGACAGAGAGTCGTTCGGAAGCCTTGTCATTGGAAGCAAGCAACGGAAGCCCTGTTCGTCCTTAGTGATTAAGGAGCAGGCCACGAAACGGATTCGGACGAGCCGACTGCCGTACGATCGTGACGAGACGCCGACCGATACGAAGATTAATCGGAAGACCTGTGAAGAGCACAGGCACATATACGAGAGAAATCGCAGAAGAGCGATCAGACATTGGACAACAATCCACCAAACCTGAACGTAGACGAGCTGTCAGCTTACGCGTCAGCCAAGCACCTCACAGGAGTGCCCGACAAAGAGATACAGCAGAATATCGTTCAGATGCTCAAGGACGATGGGCGGAAGGACGCAGCGATAACACCAATGATCAACGAGATCGCTAGACGAACAAAGGGCGTGGCAGAAACAAAAGGATCGCCTAGGAGTTCACCGAAGCCCTCTCAGGAAGCCACTGCAGCAATGATGGCTCAAATGATGGAAATGTTCACTCCGATAGCCAGTCGTCTCGAAGCGCTAGAACGACAAAGTACCGAGAATAACACGCCTACGCATCCTGCCGTCTCTACCCCTTAATCAAGTAAACAGACTCCACCGATAGACGTTCAAACGTGGACAGCACATAAGAACAGATACCCTCACCCTGAGTTGTTCGATAGTGTCCGTTCGAAGTACCCAGCCTTTCGCTACAAGACGAAAGCCAAGCTACGCAATAACTATTCAGACACGCCAGATGCCGTGCAAATTGACTACGTGGTCAGCCGATGCACCGACAAGGCTTCAGACGTGCTAATACCATGGGCAGAACAGAACCAGCCCTATAGCACAGTAGGAGACATGTAGAGATTTCTGGACCAACAGTACGACGATCCACACTTGAAGCTAAAGGCTCTCGACCAGCTGTCGAGTTTGCGACAAGGGAGAAACTCTGTTCGAGACTATCACATGGAGTTGAACCGCCTCGAATTGCAGTCAGGCGAACGCCTAGGTAACGCAAGTAAGAAGGAAATGTTTATTAAAGGACTACTGCCAAAGCTACAAGAAGCTCTAGCTGTTGGTACCATATATCGTACGGCGCAAGGACTCGAGAAGTAGACTAGTATTACGTAATCCTGTGGCACGTGCGCGCGTTCGCACGAAGCAAACTCGCTTCGTGCAACGCAAGACAAAAGCAACAACAACCAGAACAGAATGAATTACTAGTAGTCGACTTAGTCCTACCCTTTGTACGATCGTACCCGTACTAGCTATCTAGACGTGATGCACGGTAGATAGCCCATTCTACACTAGCAAACATTGACGACGATAGTTGATTCGAGACCCTCGTCAATAAGGCAGTCCGTACGTCAGACAATCTTTACCGTGCTGAGCTCGCAAGTAAAGCCAGAGGAAACGCATGAACATTCCAACGTACAACTCTGACAGTTCCTCAGCCGCCTCCGCCTCCCCCCCCCCCAGCCCGACGAGATGGACTGGGAACCCACAAAGTTAAACAAGGCAGTACCTAGGGAAGGACGACTGAAGGGTCGTCGGGTCAATTGTTACAGCTGTGGAGAGTCAGGCCACATCGCCAGAGAATGTTCCGATAGCTCGAGAACAAGGAAGACAAAGGTGGGACGAGCGGCTCCACAACAACAGTCAAGCTGGATGTGCCAAGCGCCAACGGGCGACCAGGAAGCAAGGAACGAGTCTGAGAGCGACTCGGGAAAAGAATAGCTCCGAGTCATAGTCTCGACTCGGAGCCGCTGAAGATGGATCGGCAGACTCATAACGAATAGAAAGAATTTCAACAACGACACATGAACACGCCCCCACTCACTGTGAATCTAATCATAGATACCGTCTATAACGCTTCTGCGTTGGTTGACAGTGGCTGTTTGTGTCACGCACTAGTGAGTTAGAAAATCGCCCACCGAAGCCATCTCGAGCGTTTCAGTATCTCACCGCGGATAATTGATGGAGTCAACAGAGTATTATCGAGCGTCCAAGACGTTGCCCGATTCTCGTTCGACTTATGTGGGCACAAGGAACGTGCCTATGCGTACATTATTGATTATGCCATGGATGAAGACGTAATCCTTGGAAAAGGGTGGATAGACCACCAAGACGTCACTATAGCACCGGCCAAGAAGAGCCTATACATCCACTCGAAATGAACCCAGCAGAGAGCAACTATGAGATCTATGACAAGTAGTTGCTCGCTATTGTCCGCTGCTTCGAGCAGTGGCGGCCCGAACTAGAAGGCGCATCCTTCCTAGTTACAGTGCTTAGCGACTATAAGAACTTATAGTATTTCGCAATAATAAAATAGCTAAGCTACTATTAAGCTTATTAGTCTAAATACCTTATCTAATTTTAGTTTATAATTACGTACTAACTAAGTAAGTAGAGTAAAAAGTCTAATATCTTTACCTACTATTTTTAAGATTATCCTATACAGAAAAAAGTATAAAAAATTTATAAGTAGATACTATTACACTTTAAGTTATTTTTAAACTCTATTATAATTAGATTAGTAAAAGCTAATTTATTTATATAAGAAATTATTAATAATAAGTTGTTATAGGTAATAAGCAGAGACCTCTTCTTAACGAAGGATATAATGTTAGAGCTAATAGTTGCACACGTTAGAAGGTAATAATCTACTTGAGGCGCATAGATTACGTAACTAGCATCTCGCTAAGACTAGGCCTCTAGGAGGCTACTATATAAAGGGAGACTAGCGCCCTCTTAAACCTCTCGCTTAGTAAGAAGATATAAGAGAATATAGAATATAGTAATAAGAATATAAGAATAGAAAAGTTTTATTATTTATCTTATTATAGTTAACTCTTATTTAGTTTATAACGCTCTTATAGCTTTATCTCTTACTTAGATTACCTATTAGTTATTCTATTATTTATAGAATTAAATTATTATTACTCTAAATATCTACTATTTTATAATATTACTAGATAACTCTATAGTACTATAGCTATATAATAATCTTACTTACCTTAGTATAGACTAGATAAAAAGAAGTATTACTAACTTTTATATAATACTTTAACTACTTATAGATTCTATATATATTAGGACGCACGACATCGTACTAATATTGTTAGAAAATAGGTACGTGCGCGGCTCACGTCAGCCTGACCGGGGTACTAATATTGTCGCGACTAGGGTACTGTTATTGCTAAGTGTAGGGTGACTAGGGTACCAATATCGCTAAGCGTAGGGTAACAGGGGTACTGATATTATCGCGATAAGGGTACTAATATCGCTAAGCGTAGGGTAATAAGGGTACTAATATTATTACAACAAAGGTACTAATATCGCTAAGCGTAGGGTAACAAGGGTACTAATATTATCGCAACAAGGGTACTAATATTGCTAAGCGTAAGGTAATAAGAGTACTAATATAGCTAAGACTAAGGCGATAAAGGTACTAATTTTATTAAAATATTTAGAGTAATATAAGTAGTATTTAAATATAAAAGTACTACCTAAATTAATTACTACTCTAAGTTAGTCTATACTACTATAGAAGCTTTAAGATATTATAAGAATTAAAACTTTATAATTTCTCTTATACTTCTAAGTAGAGCTATAGAAAACTATAGGGTAAATTAGAAGTTACTTGAAGTATTTTTACTATTTACCTCTAAGTAGCTATATTTATTATTATTATTATTTATAGCTAATATATAAGATTCTATTATTAATAGTAGCTTAGCGTCTTAAAAATAGTCTAACTTCTCTAAGAAATTAAATTTAGTTAGTAGGTTGTAATTATAGACGCACTTTACTAGTAATTGCTTAATCTATATAGCTAGCTAAATAGCAGGTTTGTTATAATCTATTACTATCTCTACCTATTTGGCAACTCTTAACTAAGTAAGCCTCTTTTTAATCTAATTATTTAGATTTAAACTCTAAAGTAGTAAAGTAAAGATCTTAATTATACTAAATTATTATTTAATAATATTCTAACGCTTACTCTAATTAAGATATTCGCTAAACTATATCTAGAGAATAAGATCTTCTTTTTTAGTAGCTAGGCGGCCTAAATCCTATTTATAAGTAATAGCGAATAGTAGTTTCTTTACTACTACTAGATACTAACGTCCTTTCTAGCCTATACCTAAGCTTATTCTTTTAATCTTATTAGCTAGTCTCTCGTACTTCTTATAAAAAGTATCTATTTCCTAGCGCTAGCGTATCTACCTTGCTATTCTATTCGCCTATATTATTCGAACCTTAAAGTATCTTCTTCTTAATTTACTAGCGCCTAACCTAGCTAGCATATGTATTAGTAGTGCTATAACTTAGGCTATACTAACTTAGCTAAGCTACGTCTCTAGGACTTATCTTAAAAGTTCTAAGGAGTTTTTATATATAGTATTATACGTATTAGCTCTTACTTCTTTAAAGAAATAAAATCTCTCTATACGTTAACGCTTCTAAGAAATAAAGATAGTTAACTAATCCTTAAAAACCTCTATTATCTCTACTACTATAGCTATTTTAATTATATAAGTAGTTATATTAATATCTATATTTAGAAAGCGCTTTGCCTAGTTATAATAGCGCTATTCTTTAACTAATATAATTTCTAGTAAATAAATAGAGTCCTAATCTTACGTATATACTATAGTTTAGATTAAAGCAAAGTTTATCTAGTCTACTATCTCTTTATTTACTTACTTTGATAACTTTTCTCTTTTTCTCTTAATACTAGAATATGTCGTAATATTATATTCTTCTAAGATATTATCTAGCGTAGATAGAGTTATTTAGGCGTTATATAAGTAAAATAAGGCACTACTAGAGTAATTATAACAGTAATTAATAACTTAGATTAAATAAGATTTTAGTATATTCTAGTATATCTATCTTATAGCGTCTATTAGCGACTAGGCAATAAAAGCTATAGATAAAATAAGATTATTAGTAATATTAACAAACTTAGCAAAGTCTATTATAGATAGGCTATCTTAGACTACTTAGCTAATTACTAATAAGTCTATATTATCTAATACGACCTCTAGAGTTACTATAAACGTAGGTACTACTAGTATTACAAAATCTATACGTATTAAGATTAAATTCTTAAGTAGAGAGTATAATCTAATATAGAGTTATTATAGCGTCTTAATAAAAAGGCTAAACCTTATAGCTGAGTCTAAACTAGACATAGGGTTAGGGTTAGGGTTAGGGTTAGGGTTAGGGTTAGGGTTAGGGTTAGGGT
>QGDG01000225.1:0-12701 GCA_003268315.1 Stemphylium lycopersici
AGCACTAATAGAGGTTACGTTAGATATTAGTTTAGGTATTAGTTCTTTAAATTAGCGCTCTATCTTTAGTAGCTAGTAACTATGCTATTATTATAGCACGTGTTTTAGTTTTAAGGTTTATATATAGGTGCTATTATACTTATTATTACTCTACTATACTATATAAGAGAAGATTAAAGTTTAGGTAGCTCTAAGATAACGCTCTACGTATTATTAAGTAGTAAAGACTAACTTCTTGTTTATATAATCTAGATTTACTTAATACTTTTATATCTAGGGTTAGCCTAAGATTAGTTTGTACTAGCTAGTATTAGTAATATAAAGTTATATAGACTTTTTGTAGCTATTATATTATAGTTTTAGAGAGATAGTGTAAGAGACTTCTCTATTATTAAGTATAGTTCTAGTAAATCTAGTTAGATAAATAACGTAAGGTAGTAGGTCTTAATAAAAGTTTAGGTTGCGCGTAAGGTCTCTATAAATATATCTAATACCTATAGCTTTAGTATCTACTAAGGCCTTAAAGTTAGTCTTAATATTACTTTACTAGGCTATATAAGGTATTATAATATAGCGTTTCTAAGTATTAGGTTAGAATTCTAACTAGAGTTTAGTAGAGATTTAGTAGGTATATAGTCTTAGAGAGTAACTTATCCTTAAAATAATACTTTTTCTTTCTAGAATTAGTTATAAGAGCGTTATTCTCTAGCTCTAAAGAAACTCGTAGATTTTAAAGCGTTAGATCTAATAGAGTAAGTATAGAAGTAGTTGTGCGAGCTATATAATTAGATATACTAAGTTAGTAAAAGGGTACTATAGTCTCTTAAGATATAGCCTTTCTAGTTATACTTAAAATAGTAGCTGTGCTTAATTCTCTTCTAACGTTTAATAGAACTAGCGAGGGCGTAATTTACTATATCTATATCTATTATATTAGGGTATGCTATTAGATAGCATTATATATAGTTAGGTAGAAAATAGAGGTTATTATTATAGGTAGATATTAGATTAGCGTAGTTATTAAGGTTACTAAGTAAGGCTTCTTTAACTATTACGTATTAGAGTTTATAGAATAGGGAGTTTTAGAGAGATATAATAAAGCTAATTTTATTTAATCTAGTATTAGTAGCTAGCTGTTAGAATTTAGTAAAGTAAGAGGTAAAGCTACGCTTTCTTTAGTAGAGTCTGCTTAGTTAGCTAAAAGCTATTAGTTCCTTATTTAGATTCTTATACGTAGCTTTAAGAAACGTAATAAGCTAGTCTATATTATAGATATCTTAGTCTATAAGTAGGTTAATTAGAGTTATAGCGTTCTTTTCTAGTTAAGAGTAGGTATATAGTAAGTAAGATTGCTTGTTTAGGTATCTATTAGCGTTTCCTTTAAGCTTATACTTTAGCTTATAGATAAAAGTAAGAAGGTCTTTTTATTAGCTATTAAATAGGGAAGAGTTAGGTAGTTAGTTAGTTTAGAGAAGGTCCTTAAGACTTATAATAAGTAGCGTTATAGGCTTTAAGCTAGTCTTATATAGCTTATCTAAATAAACTTATTTGCCTTTAGCGTTCGTACGAGTAATAACTAAGGTAGAGACAGAAGCAGACCTAGTCTTAATAGTCTCTAGTTCTTGGCGGAGTTTAGCGATTTGCTAAGTATATTAGTTCTTCTACTTAGCTAGGTTAGTAAGTAGGGCTTTATTACTAGCTTTTAACGTAGTAGAGTCTGCTTAAATTACGTTTAACTAACTTAAGATTAGTTATAGTACGTTAGGTTACTCTTAGCTAGTTATAATAGTTTAACGTAACGTAATATTATAAGATAATATAAGCGTGAGATTAGAAGCTTACTAAGAAGCACTAATTATAGCTACGTATAATACTAAGTGTAAATACAAGACGTTGCGTAAGAAGATAAATAATAAGGATAGGCGGTGAGAGGGTTTTATATTAGGCTCCTATGCTAGCGCTCCTCGCTTAGCGAGCTAATTAGCAGAATCTAGGTGCTCGACGGAGCACCTAGATTCTGTGGTACGGTTAGTGTTACGGCAACTTTAGTAGTTACCGTAACAATCTCTATAGAATAAGCTTTAGATCTATAGGCACTTTAAAATATAACTTAGGTATATTCTAGCTTATATAGATACGATCTATAGAGGCTAAGCTAGGAATTATTACAAAAAGATTACATTATATGATATAACTACGCGAGCTATGTCGCGTAAAGACTATATTAACTATATTGCTATTTATATTATGTAATATACTAAGCGGCGCATATGCCTACTAAGTAGTGCTTACTATAATTATTATTATAACTATATCTTGCCTAACCTAGTAATAGTTACGTCTAAATTAGATATAGTTATATCTTTTAATTCCTCTCTAAGCTATAGTACTTAAGTAGAACTAATTTTATAACTATCTTTAAGAATACTAATTACTAGGCTTAATCTAAGGGCCTTATAGAGAAATATAGAGATTAGCGTTATATTCTTAGCTAAAGCGTTCTTAAGCGTAGTAGAGGAAAAGCTAAGTAATAAGTTAAATACTCTACAAAGTTAGCGATAATATATAATAGTTAGTCTAGTAGTAAGCATTATTATATACGCCTAACTAATATATCTAGCGTTACCTTACGCGTCTTATATAAGAAAAAAAAGAGCTATAAAATAGACTTATATTAGGTATAAGCCTATTAAGAGATATTTAAGTACTCTAAGATAGAAGAGCCCTCTATAATCTTGCTTTATAAGTAGAATACCTAAGCTAGAGTAGATAATCTAGAATAAGCTACTAGTAAGAACCTAGAAAGAAAGAATAATTAGTAAGATAATAGCGTAGAGGAATCTTATCTATTTTAGCGTAGGCTGCTCTAAGCGCTTCTATAATCTAGAACCTACTAATATAAAAGAGATTTATAAATATAAGTATTAAGATGCCTTATTAGATATCTTAACTTTTCTTTCTTATTATTATTTAGATAACTAACTTATTAAAGATTAGACTAAGTAGTAGCTTCTTAAATAAATAGTCTATTCTTAGTAAAGAGTTAGCGCTAACTAATAGAGCTTATAAGAGAATATAAGAAATAAAGTAATTACTTACTTTTAATAGATTTTTAGCTAAAGTTGTAGCTAGTAAAGCTCTACTTACTATTTTATTTATAATAGTAGTAAGCCTTATAGATAAAGATACTATAAGAGTAACTTAAATAAAGAAGAAGTAAAAGTAATAATTTTAGATTTTAATATTAATCTAACTCCTAAAAGAGATACTTTACTTTTAGATAAAGTATTTTAGTATTAAAATATATTCTTTTACTAGTATAGTTACTAAGATAAGAGGTACTATACCTTGAAGTAGGCCTAAGAAGGACATAGGAAGCTCGTTAATCTAGCTTAGCTAAGATACTGCCTAGGTAATATAGATAATCTAGGAGAGGAGCCTTGCTAAAGCTACTAGTACAACATAGGCAGTCGCCGTCGCTACGATAAGTGCGTTAGAAAGCATAGTACGTATCGTCTTGTCTTACTAAGCGATATTAACGTTGCTCTATACTATATTATCTATAGATAGAGGTATTGTGCGAGGTGTTATATAACTTAACCTAGTGTGAATTACTATTTAGCACGTAATATAGGCGGCAAGTAGATTAGCAAAGATAATAAAGATAGATTGTAGTAGAGAGAAGTTCTCTTATATTTTATAGTAGAATTCTATTTTTTTACTAGCGTTATAAAGTTCCTCTTAATAGAATAAGCTAGTATTAACTTTTTTAAGTCTTAGCTAAGTAAAAAAGTTTAAGAGGCTATATAACTAGAAGCTTAAGCGCTTACTTTCTTTATAAAAGCTTAAGCTCTTAGTTTATTTCTATACGTCTACTTTATAAGCCTTCTTTAAGTTAGTAATCTCTACTACCTCTAAGGCGCGTGCTAGGCGCTTCTATCTTACTAAGAGCTAGGAGATTACGCTATAGTTATAATTAAAAGAGATAGTAGTAACCTTACTAGGAAAGACCTTAAGTTAAGACCTAAGTACTTTCTTAGATATCTAATTATCTAATATAGAATTAATAAGTACTATATATAAAGCTACGTATAGTAAGTATTACTAAGTTATAATATAAAAGATAAGCTTATTCTAGATAACTTAGTAAATATGTCTAGTAAAGAGTAAACCTAACACGAGATAAACCTAGTACTAATCTACTTAGTTAAGACTAAGATTAGACTACCTTAAAGTATTAAGTCTGCTTACTCTAAGAATAGTAGTTTTCCTATTAGTATAGTTTAAAGAGATAAGAATAGGCGTAATAAGAAGTAAAGCAAGAGTAAATATAAGAAGTAGTAACTATAGGTACTAGTAGAAGAAGTATCTATTAAAATGCGTATAGTAGTAGTTAAATTAAAGAATATTCGCTATAATATATTATTTCTAAGTTAAGAAGATACTATCTACATATTCTAGAACTATAGTACTGCGATTATTAGTAAAAGATAAGATAGAATACTATAACCTTACTAGATATTAGGGAAGTACTTATAGATAATAAGAAATAAAAAGACTTTTAAAATAAATATAACTATAAAAATAGAGATAGAAGCTATAAATAAGCTTAAAAAAATACTATAAAGCTATTAAGCTTTAGTAAATAATTTTCTAAAAGATTTATCTATAGCGTTAGTTTTCTTATCTATTCTTTTACTAAAAACTCTAATATATAGATAATAGACTCTAAGTAGAGAAGGTCTCTTTATACTCTTTATTACTAAGAGTTAATTACTAAGAGATATAGTACCTAGTAAAACTAAAGTTCTTTTTAAAAGTATATAGGCTAAAGTATAAGCTATACTATAAATAGAGATTGTAATACCTTAGCTAATAGATATAGTATAGTATTAACTTATTAGCACACGTATAATAAGTAGCTAATACCCTAGTCTACCTAACTTTACTATAGTCGCATTTTGCATATAGGGGGGAGAAGGCTTACAAATAAGAAAAGACGCTAGTATTAGTAGGTTAGGGTTCGAGCGCGTGTCTTAGAGGCTTAGTAGGCAAGTGTTTTTATTATAGTTTAGAGTCTCTTTTTCTTAATTAAGTAATTACTACTTATAACTTTATATACTTATAGCGTTAAGATATAAACTACTTATATAAGATTATAAACTATTATATATTATATATAGAAAGAATTAAAGAATTAAACTAAGGTTATATTATAGATGCTATAGAAAGTTTATATAGGTAAGTAACTATTAATAAGACTAGCCTAGATAGGCGTAGCTTGCTAAGGTAAGTTAGCGCAAGAAGATAAAAAGCAAGAGTAGTAGAGACCCTAAATCGTAATATGAACTTTTTACCTTTAATATGCTTCTCTTTTAGTATATAGACGTAGCTAGTAGTTATCTAGTATTTCTGCGTAGGTATAGAATAAGGCGTTACTAGGGTCTAATTTAACAACTTTTATTATCTATCTTTAAGTAGTTTAGGTTAAGATAATACCTAAGTTTTAACTAACGTTTATATAGTAAGAGATAGAGAGTAAAGTAATTACTCTAAAGAATAATCTAGAATTTACTACTACTATTAACTATATAGTATTATATATCTATAAGGCTAGCTCTAACTTTACCTATACTAAGAACTTTAGAGGCTTTTTATGATACTTATACGAATTTTGTAGTTAGACGTTATTAAAATTCTATAAAGAACTATTAAGAAGCTTTAATACTTTTATAGGTATTCTATCTAAGAGCTCTAGACAAAAGATCCTTAATATAGCTTCTATCTATAGTACTTTATTATTATTTAACTTCTTAATACTAAGAGTCTTATAAGTATATAGCTAAATTAGTTATAAAAAATAAACGCTTACTTCTTAAGTTAAATTCTCTTAGTAAGTTGTTTTTATGCTTCTTTATTAATTATATATAAGATAATATCTAAGAAAGTTACTATTATACTTAGAAGAAATAAAAGGAGTACTAGGTCTAAAGAAGGCGATACTTCTTATAGTACTAGACTTATTATCTTTCTATATTAAAAGAAGACTATTATTATTTAGTAAAAATCTCTTTTATTCTCTTCTAAATATCGCCTATAGAGTTTCTAGATACGCTAAATAATATTATACTTTATAATATTACTAGCCTTTCTACAATCTACTATATAGGTTTACGCTACTTTATCTATTTCTAGAGTTGCTAGAAGTAGTCTTACGTTTTATAATAATATCTAAAGCTATACTACTAGTTTTCGTCGTTTAAGATTTTTAGCTTCTAATAAGTCTAGAAGTAAATTTATAGCTTACTAATACGTTTAATAATAATAGTATTTAACGTACTAGCTTTAAGCAATAGCTAAGTAGCTTATAGGCGCTTTAGTATTTAGGTAATAATAAATATAAGATAATATTATAATATAAGCTTTAATATTACTAGTTATATTAATAGTTATTACTAGCGTGATTATAGCAGCCTTTAGAGAATTAAGTATATATAGACTTCTAGTTTTATAGATATACTAGAGTATTTAAAGACATCTTTTATTAGCTATTTTTATATACCTTAGCGTTAGCGCCTTTATTAGTCTTGCTTTATTAAACTCTAAGATATTAAGTAGTTAAGACGCTATGCTCTTAGCAGCACTAAGAGGCGATATTTCTAGATCTTATAGCTTATTAAAGGCTATAGTAACTTATACTTTAATATCTATTATATAAGTTATTAGTAATCTAATAACTAAGTTTTTAGAGTTTTAATAGTTATCTAAAGTAGCTAGTCTAGCTAGTTTATATAGATAGTAAGTATACTTCTAAAACTTTATATTAGCTTTATTAAATTTTAAAGTAGAGAGCTTATTATAGAATCTTAATATCTTGTTACTAGTAGGTTAAAATAGCTTATTAATAGTAGCCTAAGCTACCTTAGTCCTTGCTATAGATAAGTTGTAAGACTTAGGATCTCTCTCTTTAACGTTAGGCGTTAGCAATCTAATAACTAAGTCTTTAGAGTTTCTATAGTCTTTTAGAGTAGCTAATAAGATATAATATCTCTTTTATAGCTTTAATTTAGATTTAATTACTTAACTATATTTTCTTATATTCTTATTACGCTTAACGCTATAGACTTCCTCTCTTAGACGATTAATAGCGCGTCTTAGCTTCTTTATCTAATTAGTCCTAAAAGTGTCTTATATTACTTCTTAGTAGTTAAAAAATTCCTTAATTACTTAGAAAAATACTAGAAAAAGAATAAGAAAAGTACTAATACTATATTCTAAGTAGACTATAGAGGTAGTCATGTCTATATTCTTATATAATTACTATAGTAGTTATACTAAGCTTTCTTACTCTACTAAAGACTTTCTATAGTTTATAGGCAGGCTAGGTTAGAGTAAGTAGAGGCTTATAGAATAGCAGGCGCTATTTAATCTATAGTAAAATAAGGTTCCTTTTAAACGTATGCGCCGCAAAGTGTAAGCCGCGCTGCTAGTAAGGATAATAATACTCTACCTAAATAGATCTTATAGAGCGCTTCTAGTACTATAAGTTACTAATAGTATGTAATATCTATTAGCTAGAGCGTTATAATCTCTATTTATAGTATAGCTTATACTAGCGCGCATGCTTTTAAAAGGGAAGCTAGTTTCGCTAAGTACTATATATTATGATGTTCTATCATTACATGACCTTAGCTATAGACAGGCGAGCCACTAGGAACCCTCTAGATCACCGTCAGCCCGCAGCAGCTATAGTCACGTAACGTAGATATATATTATCTCTTAAAGAGGCTTAATAGCTCCTTAAGAATTTGTCTTAATATAAGCCTATACTAAATATCTTAGCGCTTATCTATTACTTCTTATAATTTAAATCCTTTCTACTCCTTATTAGATAGATAGTTATTAAGATATTCTCTTTTACTATATTTTAAATACTTTGCTATAAGTGTTTCTACTAAAGCTATAAAAAGATAAGCTCTTTACGTAATATATAAGGCAAGTATATAGCCTATTAGGCGACTAATATATCTCTAGATAAGGACTATAGTATTACAAATTAACTTACAATTAAGTAATAGGCGTAACGCGAAACTACTACGTAAGAGAATAAACTCTTCTAGCGTAAGATATCTAAGAGTATTTCTTATAATAAGCCTAAAAGCTATTATAATAAAAGTAAGAACTTCTCTAAGAGAGAAGCTTCTAATCTTAAAAACTCTCTAAGAACCTTTTAGAGTAAAAAAGAGTAGCTTTTATAGAACTCTTTACTTAACTATAAAAAGGCGCGTATTGCCCTATCTATTAAGTCGTACTAACTAGTAGTAAGAGATACAAACTCCTACTATACTTAGTTAGTAATAAAGCTTTATGCAGCGCATATACACTATAATAATGCTATAGTAATTAGTACTACTATACTTTTCTAAGATATAATAGGTAATAATAATAATAGCGTCACCTATAGTACTACCTATAGGCTATCGCCTATTTATACTTTAGCCGCTAGTACCTAAGACTAAATAGCATAAGTAATAAACTTTCTCTAAGAAGCTAAAAATAGAGATAAACTTAAAAAGCACTTAGTAAAACTTTATAAGAGAGTAGCTACTACTAATCTTCTTTTTATAGCTTAGGCAGCTATTAGAGAGATAATAGGTAAACTTAATAGTACTATAGATAAGGCATCTAAACTACTAAAGGCCCTAAACGTAGCTACCTCTTAGTCTAAACTAAAGAATACTAGAAAGCTAGCTACTCTCTAATAAGTAGACTAATAGGTTAGAGACGTTAAGAGCGTCTTTAAAATAGCTACTATCTATAAAGATAGCTATACTAAGACTCTTTAAGTCTTAGGTACTATCTCTTATTTAGTATACTAGGAACTACTTATATAATAGTTTAATAATAGACTACTAAAGAGATAAAATTAAGTTAAGAATAAGAAACGTAATCTTATCTAAGACTCTCTTTTTATAAAGTATAATAACTATACTAATTTAGTAAATACTTTCTTACTATAACTTAGTAAGAGAGAATTACTACTCTTACGTAGCTTCTTTAAGACCCCTAATAATTAAAATAATAATAAAGCTAAGATAGCCTTTATTTAGGCTAAGATCTCTAATATTATAAAATAGAAAATATAATAGTATAGTAAGTTTAAAACTATTTATACCTAAATAGACTTTAAGTAAGCTTTACGTAATATAAAAATAGCTAATTATACTATAATTACCTTATTACTATCTTAGAATAGATTTAGTGTCTTTATTAGATGTTAAAGTAAGCGCCTAAATAACTATACTAACTAAGGCGGCAAAAGATAAGACTATAGGCTATCTACGTAGTCTAGTTAAACCTTCTTAAGCTGCTCTAATAGCGGGCTAAAGAGTAACTGCCTCTTTACCTCTTAATACTTTTTTACTTAAGAGTATAGAGATTACTATTATAATATTAGTTATAATAGTAAGTAAGATACTAATAAGCTAGAGAACTATTATAATAGTAAATAACCTTAGCCTTATTAGAAATAGCGTAACTAAGACTACTAGAGTAAATCTAATAAATTCTAAAACTTAAGAAAAGCTAACCTCTAGTTATAAATCTCTCTTAATTACTACTAGAGAAAAACTTTAATAGAAGGTAGCTTCGCATCTCTATTAATATAGAGGTATAACTTCTTAATAGTACTATAGTACCTCTTTAAGTTCTCTATAACTCTAAAGTAGAGATAAACTTTATTAGCTTCTACGCTATATAACTTTATAAGATAGAATACTTACTATTTTATTTTTACTAAATAGTAGGCTTCTTAGATAATTAAGAACTATAGTTATAGAAACTATATAATATTACTATTAAATATAGTAATAATAAGAGTATATCTAAAACTATAAGATCTTAAAGGTTTTAGTTATTAAACTTTAAAAGATATAATATAGTCTTTAGATACTTATAGCTATAAGATATAGATCTATAGATCTATTTCTTAAAAAGAATATTTTAATAGTAGCCTAAAGATATTATAGACTAAATCTAAATTACTAATACTAATAATTTACTATATAGTATTACTAAGAGAGAACGAGCCTACGTGCTATACTCTAGAGAATTATTATACTTAATAATCTTTAAGTAGGTTAGAAAACTACTTAAAGACGCTAAGAAGTAACACTTACTTAATTCTCTAACCTTATAGCTAGGACTAAGTAGTAACGAGATTAGAGATAATAAATAGTACGACTAACGAGGTATCCTTTAGGTTAGAACCTAGGTAAATAAGACTAAAGCTTACCTTAAAAAGTATATTGCTAACGTACTAGATCTAGGTAACCTTCTTAAGGAAGCTACTTAGCGCTTTATAGCAGCAATATTTAATAGAGACTCTTAGCATGCTATAGTACCTTTATATAAGGGCTACTCTCTCTCTAGTAGAGAGAAAAGTCTACTAGATTTCTAGCTAGTAAGTAATAAACTAGATTCTAAAGAACTAAAGCACGTCCTAGGCAAGCTATATTATAAATAGCTAGCCTTTAGTAAGTAGTAAATATAAATAATCTAACTTAATAGTAAGCATAACCACGCTATAAAGATTAAGAAAGAGAAGAAGATCCTAAACCTCTTAATCTATAACTTCTCTAGTTAAGAACTAGAAATACTATAAGAATACCTTACCGCGGCGTAGAAGAAGAGATAGATTAGACCTAGTAAGTCGCTAGTTAGAGCACTTATCCTCTTCGTCCTAAAATTAGATAGTATAATATAATTATGCGTTAACTATTATAGTCTTAATAAAGTTATAATTAAGAACTAATACTCTATCTTACTTATAAGTAAGATACTAGACTAGTTATTAAAAGCTACTATCTATACTAAACTAGATCTTTATAACGTCTATTATAGGCTCTAAGTCTAAAAGAGAGATAAATAGAAAATAGCTTTTAAGACCTAATATAAGTATTATAAGTATAACGTAATACTATTTAGTTTAGTAAACGTCTTAGTAATATTCTAGTCCTATATATACTAAGCCCTTAGAGGCCTAGTAGACTATACCTATATAGTATACTTAGATAATATACTTATCTACTCTAGAGATAAGGCAGAATACAACTAGTATATTAAAGAGGTGCTAGATTAATTAGTATAATAAGGGTTATTTTATAAAGTAAGTAAATATACTTTCTTAACTAAGTCTATAGAGTTTTTAAGCTTTATTATTACTTTAGGTAGTATTATAATAGACTTAGTAAGAGTATAGATAATATAAGAATAGCTAGAACTAATAAAATATAAAGACATCTAAGTCTTTTTAAAATTTTATAACTTCTATTAGTAGTTTATCTATAATTACTTTACTATTATTTACCTATTAGTAGACTTAATAATACGCGCTTAATTACTACTAACGCCTTATACTAACTCTATAAAGAGAAAAGTCTATAAGAGAAAGGTAAAAAGTTATAAAGAGCTAACTAAATAGTACGCCTTTTAATCTTAGCTTAAGAATACCTAAAAAGCGTTTTAGGCACTTTAGTAAAAGTTTATAAAAGTACTTATACTCTAATACTTTAACCTAACTAAACTAGTAATAGTATTAACTAATACGTTAGACTTTACTATAGTAGTAATTCTACTCTAGCTTTTAGACATAGATATTCCTATAGAGAAATACTAGAAACTAGTAGCCTTCTAGAGTAAGAAGTTTACTAGTCTATTACTATAGTAGCATACTTATAATAAGAAACTATTAGTAATAGTTAAGTTATTTAAGACTTAGTAGTACTACCTTAAGTATACCCTATTAATAATCTAGGTACTCTCTAATTATAATAATCTAAGATACTTTATAACTACTAAAGAACTCTCTCCTAAGTAAGCATACTAAGTAGAAGAGCTAGCTAAGTTTAATTTTAAAATTAAATATAAACCTAAAGCTAATAACTTAGCTAATAGCCTATTAAAAAGACCTAATTACGTATAAGAACTTTAGGTTAGTAAGTAGAAAGTACTATAAAATACTATACTACTAACTCTATAGTAAAAGCTTTAAATATAGACTATCTAGACGTCTATAGCTTTTAGTACTACTCTAGAAGTATAAGATAGCAAACCTTCTAATAGAGGACTTAAAAAGTCTTATTAACTATCTAAAATATCTACTTTAGAGTAGAAATTCTTTAATATATTATTAGACCTAGGTAATAAGTTATCTATTTTACCTTATACTTAACTTATAGATAAAGACTATTAGTATAAGAAGAAAAACTATAAAGCTAAGATAGAGAAGTTTAACATATCTAAAGGCCTTTTTAGTAGCCTTAATAGTAAATATCTCTCTTCTAATAACTTTGCGCGTAAAGCTACGTAAAGCGAAGACGCCTTCGCACTAGAACCTCTAGACCTTCTACTCTAACATATTAGATAGGTTTAAGAACGTAATTAGGCCTATTATAAAAATAAAGCGCTAATATAATAAGTAAAGAGTAAAGTAAATAAAATAGCTAATATATAAGAAGTTAACCCTACTAGCATCTTATATAGAAATAAGAAGGTATAGATACTTAAAGACGTAGCACTTCGCGCGAACCTTCTTATAAGAAATCATAAAAATTCTATAAGTAGATATTATAGCGTTAATAAGATAGTTACTATTCTTAAGATAAAGTACTAGTAGCCGCACGTAAAACGCGACGTTAGCG
>QGDG01000226.1:0-12649 GCA_003268315.1 Stemphylium lycopersici
GTGCTATAGCGTAAGACTAGTAGACACTACTATAAAAGCCTTCTTGCAAGAGAGGCTTAGATAGTAGGCAACTTAGACAGGAATAATACCTAAGGATACTAGCTACTAATTCATATAATAATTAATTAAAATATAAGAAACTTATATACTTATGCTCTTCTCTCTACTAGCTACCGCGATAGTAATGCCTCTACGCCGAAGCGATAGCGTTTCCAAATACTCTTACACCTATACAATATATAATTAACGCTTATACTTTATTCTAAGTACCTATCTTCTTAAAGTTACTTTTTGTATAAGATACTTAGAACGCTTTTTATAAATACTAGATTAATATCTACTAAAAACTCTCTAATTTCCTTTTATATAATCTAAGTACAAACTTTATAGTAAAAGACTTTTAAACTTATGTAAAGATTATAGAAGTTATATATTAATAGATATCTATTAAAGCTTACTAAGTAATTAGTAAGATTAAATATATATACGCACTACTATACTATATATTTAATATTCTTAAGGCTAAACTACGTAATAATATAGATAATAAGATTATCTTCTAGATAGTAATTAAAGCTTTAAATAATATAGCTAGCTTAAATAAGATTATACTAACGCTTCTTATCTTTAAAGTATATCTAAGAATTAATATAGACATTTTACTATTATCTAATATTATATAATATATAATAGCAATCTAAAAGGCTATGAAATATATCTAAGTATAGTAAGCTAAGAAAAAAATTAACTATATAATAAATATAAGAAATAGACCTATCTTATATAATATCTTTAGCGTACTCTAAGGTATAAAGGTTCTAGTATAGAGAGAGAAAAGTAGCTAGACTAGCCTATACCTAATATAGAATATTAAGAGAAGAGATATTATTATTAATCTTAATAATAGCCTACTTTATATATAATTTACGTACGTATAAAGATACTTTAAAGATAAAGACTTTATATAATAAGACTAAAAGCGTATATAAGACCTAAATAAACTACTACTTTTATAGATAGAATAGTATCGTATAAAATACTAAGAACGCCTAAAGAAGTACTTTCTTTCTAACTAGTAGATTGCGTAAGCAATACTTACTTAGAAAAAGAAGAATAGTATAGTACTAGCTATTAAGCTACGTATAGATAAAGTTATTATAATACTAAGCTAACTATTTAAAGAAGTAAATTATATAGAAATTAATACTCTTATTATAAATAATACTTTTTATATTCTATTATATAACTCTATAAAATATATAAAATATATCTTTAATCTACGCCTAGTAAAAGAAGTTTAAAGTAGGAATATATAGTTATATAAAAAGTCTTAACTAGTACTTACTAGCTATTTAGATAAAAAGAAAAAGAAGATTCTTACTTAATCTCTAACTATCTAGCGTATAAGCTAAAGACTTCTTCTTACTATTAGCGTAATACTTCTTACTTTATATAGAATATAATATAAACCTTATAATGTTACGTAAGTATATATATAATCTAAAGATAAGCTTCTACGTATAATACTTACTAGACTACTAAATAATCTAAGAAAATACTTTTTACTAGATACTATTTTTTAAGTTATATAACTACTATATAGAGTAGCTAAATTAAGATTATACTAGTTTAAGATATACTATAACTATTATAAGAATGTCACGATGTTCCACCATCATATGACCTCAGCCATAGACAGGCGAGCCACCGGGAACCCCCCGGATCACCGTCGGCCCGCAGCAGCCACGGTCACGTGACGTAGATATATATTATCCCTTAAGGAGGCTTAATAGCTTCTTAAGGATTCGTCTTAATACAAGCCTATACTAATATCTTAGCGCCTATCTATTACTCCTTACAATTCAAATCCTTCCTACTCCTTGTTAGATAGATAGTTATTAAGATATCCTCTTTTACTATATTTTAAATACTTTGCTATAAGTGTTTCTACTAAAGCTGTAAAAAGATAAGCTCTTTACGCAATACACGAGGCAAGTAAGCAGCCTATTAAGCGACTAATATATTCCTAGATAGGGACCGCAGTATTGCAAATCGACCTATAATTAAGTAACAGGCCTAACGCGAAACTACTATGTAAGAGGACGAACTCCTCTAGCGTAAGACACTTAAGAGTGTTCTCTGTAACGAGCCTAAGGGCTGTCGCGATAAAAGTAAGAACTTCTCTAAGAGGGAAGCCTCTAACCCTAAAAACTCTCTAGAAACCTCTTAGAGTAAGAAAAAGTAGCTCTTACATAACTTTTTACTTAACTATAGAAAGGCGCGTAGCGCCCTACCTATTAGGTTGCACTAACTAGCGGCAGAGGATGCAAACCTCTACCGCACCTAGTTAGCGATAGAGCTTCGTGCGGCGCATATATACCACGATAATGCTGCAGCGACTGGTACCACCATACCTTCCTAAGACAGGACAGGTAACAACGACAACGGCGCAACCTATGGCACTACCTATGAGCCGTCGCCTGTCCGTACCCCAGCCGCTAGCACCTAAGACTAGGTAGCGCAAGTAACGAACTCCCTCTAGGAAGCCGAAGATAGAGGCGAACCTGAAAAGCGCCTAGTAAAACTTTGCGAGAGAGTAGCTACTACTAACCTTCTTCTTACGGCTCGGGCAGCTGTTGGGGAGACAATAGGCAAACCTAGCAGCACTATAGATAGGGTATCTAAACTGCTAAGGGCCTTGAACGTGGCCACCTCTTAGCCTAAACTAGAGGACACTAGCAAGCTAGCTACCCCCTAATAGGTAGACTAATAGGTTAGAGACGTCGAGGGCGTCTTTAAAATGGCTGCTGTCTACGAGGATAGCTATACTAGGACCCTTTAGGCCCTAGGTACTATCTCCTATTTGGTGCACTAGGAACTACTTATGCAACAGTTTAGGGACGGACCACTAAAGGGATGGGATTAGGTTAAGAATAAGGAACGTAACCTCGTCCAAGACCCCCTCCTTACGAAGTACGATAACTATGCTAAGTTCTTTAACTTTATTTAAAAAGATACTAATTTAGTAAATACTTTCTTACTATAGCTTAGTAAGAGAGAATTACTACTTTTACGTAGCTTCTTTAAGACACCTAATAATTAAGATAACGATGAAGCTAAGATAGCCTTTATTTAGGCTAAGATCTCTAACATTATAAGGCGGGAAATGCAACGGTATAGTAGGTTTAAGACTATTCATATCTAGATAGACTTTGAGCGAGCTCTGCGTAACGCAGAAACGGCTAATTGTACTGTAATCGCCCTGTTGCTATCCTAGAACGGATTTAGTGTCTCTGTCGGACGTCGAGGTAAGCGCCCAAACAACCACACTAACTAAGGCGGCAAAAGACAAGACTATAGGCCATCTACGTAGTCTAGTCGAACCTCCCTAAGCCGCTCTGACGGCGGGCTGAAGGGCAACTACCCCTTCACCTCTTAACACTCCTCCACTCGAGGGTATAGAGATTGCTGTCGTAATATTAGTTACGATAGCAAGCAAGACACTAATAAGCTAGAGGACCGTTATAACGGCAAACAACCTTAGCCTTATTAGAAACAGCGCAACTAAGACTACTAGGGTAAATCTAATAAACCCTAAGACTTAGGAAAAGCTAACCTCTAGTCGCAAATCTCTCTTGATTACTACTAGGGAAAAACTCTAATAGGAGGCAGCTCTATATCTCTATTAATGTGGAGGTATAACTCCTTAATAGCACCATAGTGCCTCTCCGAGCTCTCTACGACTCTAAAGTAGAGATAAACCTTATTAGCCTCTACGCCGTACAACTCTATAAGATAGAACACTTACTATTTTATTCTTGCCTAATAGCGGGCTTCTTAGATAATTAGGAACTATAGTTATAGAAACTATACGATGTCACTATTAAATATAGCAATAATAAGGGTACAACTAAAACTATAAGACCCTAAAGGTTCTAGTTATTAGACTTTAAAAGGTACGACATAGTCCTTAGATATCTATAGCTGCGAGATGTAGATCTATAGATCTATTTCTTAAAAGGAACGTTCTAATAGTGGCCTAAAGGCATTACGGACTAAATCTAAATTACTAACGCTAAAGATTTGCTATATAGTATTGCTAAGGGAGAACGAGCCTACGTGCTATACCCTAGGGGATTATTATACTTAACGATCTTAGAGTAGGTTAGAAAACTACTTAAAGACGCTAAGAAGTAACACTCGCCTGATTTTCTAACCCCGCAGCTAGGACTAAGCGGTGACGAGATTAAGGACGATAAATAGTACGACCGTTAAGGCATCCTCTAGGTTAGGACCTAGGTAAACAGGACTAAAGCCTACCTTAAAAAGTGTATCGCTGACGTACTAGATCTAGGTAACCTCCCTAAGGAAGCTACTTAGCGCTTTATAGCAGCGATATTTAATAGAGACCTTTAGCGTGCTATAGTGTCTCTGTATAAGGGCCGCTCTCTCCCTAATAAGGAGGAGAGTCTACTAGAATTCTAGCTAGTAAGCGATAAACTAGATCTTGAAGAACTGAAGCACGTCCTAGGCAAGCTACATTACAGATAGCTAGCCTTTAGTAAGTAGCAGATATAGATAATTTAACCTAATAGCGAGTATAACCACGCTATAGAGATTAAGGAAGGGAAAAAGATCCTGAACCTCCTAATCTACAACCTCTCTAGTCGAGAACTGGAAATACTATAGGAATACCTTGCCGCGGCGCAGGAGAAGGGATAGATTAGACCTAGCAAGTTGCTAATTAGAGCACCTATCCTCTTCGTCCTAAAATCAGATAGCATAATGCGATTGTGCGTTGACTATCGTGGCCTTAATAAGGTTACGATTAAGGACTAATACCTTATCCCGCTTATGAGCGAGATGCTAGACTAGTTATTAAAAGCTGCTATCTATACCAAACTAGATCTTCGCGACGCCTATTATAGGCTCTAAGTCTATAAGAGGGATAAATAGAAGATAGCTTTTAAGACCTAATATAGGTATTATAAGTATAACGTAATGCTATTTAGTCTAGCAAACGCCCTAGTAACGTTCTAGTCCTACGTATACTAAGCCCTTAGAGGCCTAGTAGACTGCACCTACGTGGTATACTTAGATAACATACTTATCTACTCTAGAGACAAGGCGGAACACGACTAGCACGTCGAAGAGGTGCTAGATTAATTAGTATAATAGGGGTTATTTTGTAAGGCGAGTAAATATGCCTTCTTAACTAAGTCTATAGAGTTCTTAGGCTTCGTTATTACCTTAGGTAGTGTTGTGATAGACCTAGTAAAAGTGTAGATAATATAAGAATAGCTAGAACTAATAAGATATAAGGATATCTAAGTCTTTCTAAGATTTTATAACTTCTATTAGTAGTTTATCTATAATTACTCCGCCATTATCCGCCTATTAGTAGACCTAATAACACGCGCTTAATTACTGCTGACGCTCTGTACTAACCCTATAGAGGGAAAAGTCTATAAAGGAAAGGTAAAAAGTCGCAAAAAGCTAACTAAATAGTACGCCCTTTAGTTCTAGCCTAAGGACGCCTAAGAAGTGTTTAAGGCACTTTAGTAGAAGTTTACAGAGGCACCCGTACTCTAATACTTTAACCTAACTAAACTAGTAATAGTATTAACTAATGCGTTAGACTTTGCTATAGTAGTAATTCTACTTTAGCTCTTAAACATAGATGTCCCTATAGAGAAATACTAGAAACTAGTAGCCTTCTAGAGTAAGAAGTTCACTAGCCTGTTACTACGGTAGCATACCTATAATAAGGAACTATTAGCGATAGTCGAGTTATTTAAGACGTGGCGGCACTACCTTAAGCATGCCTTGTTAACAGTCTAAGTACTCTCTAATTATAATAATCTAAGATACTTTATGACTACTAAGGAACTCTCCCCTAAGTAGGCACGCTAGGTAGAAGAGTTAGCTAGGTTTGATTTCAAAATTAAATATAAACCTAGGGCTAATAACTTAGCTAATAGCCTATTAAGAAGACCTAACTACGCGTAAGGACTTTAGGTTGGTAAGTAGAAAGTACTATAAGATGCTATGCTGCTAACCCTATAGTAAAAGCTTTGAATATAGACTATCTAGACGTCTATAGCTTCTAGTACTACTCTAGAAGTATAAGGTAGCAAATCTTCTAATAGAGGACCTAAGAGGTCCTATTAACTATCTAAAATATCCGCTCTAGAGCAGGAATTCCCTGACATATTGTTAGACCTAGGCGATGAGTTGCCTATCCTACCTCGTACTTAACCTATAGACAAAGACTATTAGTGCGAGGAGGAAAACTACGAAGCTAGGATAGAGAAGTTTGACGTGTCTAAAGGCCTTCTTGGTAGCCTTGATAGTAAATATCTCTCTCCTAACAGCCTTGCGCGTGAAGCTACGTAAAGCGAAGACGCTTTCGCACTAGAACTCCTAGATCTCCTACTCCAACACATTAGATAGGTTTAGGAACGTGATTAGGCCTATTACAGAAATAAAGCGCTAACGCGACAAGCGGAGGGCGAGGCGAATAAGATAGCTAATATATAGGAAGTTGACCCCACTAGCATCTTACGCAGGAATAGGAAGGTATAGATACCTAAAGACGTAGCACTCCGCGCGAACCTCCTTATAAGGAATTATAACAATCCTATAGGCAGATATTATAGCGTTAACAAGACAGTCGCTATCCTTAAGATAAAGTACTAGTGGCCGCACGTAAAACGCGACGTCAGCGAATATATTAGGCGGTGCGCCGCCTGCCAACTAAACAAAATCCGCAGGCATAAGCTATAGAGACAACTTATGTCCCTGCTAGTGCCTAATACTATATAGCGGCACTACTTCTTAGACTTTATTATAGACCTGCTAAAATCGCAGGATACTTAAGGTAACATCTTTAACGCGATTCTTGTTCTTATAGATAGGTTCTCTAAATACGTCTGTTACCTACCTATAGCAAAAACGATAACGGCCTAAGGCGTTACTAATATCTTACTTAGAAAATACTTCCTGAAAATAGGCCCTCCTAACACGTTAGTATTAGATAGAGGCTTCGTCTTTACTAGCTAATTCTAGTTAGACATATATTTCTACCTAAAGATAAACCACCGCCTAAGTATAGTATTCTACCCTTAGACAGATAGTTAGATAGAACAATAGAACTAGGAACTAGAAATATACCTCCGCATATATATAGGTTACCGCTAAGATAATTAGGTAGGACTACTACTTTATATAGAATACGCGTACAACTCTAAAGAGTACTTAGTATATAGGTAGTCACTAATAAAGGTAGCTTTTAGAATAAACCCTAAAGGGTTTAATAGAGTACCTAATAAATATTAGTTAAGAAAACCACCTATATTATAGGTAGAGGGCGGACTAATACTAGAACTACGACGGCAAGTTAGCTATAGGCTTACTAAATAGGTAGATATAAGTAGCGTAGCTAAAGCAAGTCTAGAGAAGGCCTAAAGAGCAAATGTAAAGTGGTATAATACGTCTTAACTACTACTCTACTTCGCCAAAGGTGACCTAGTCCTCCTGCGATCTAAGAATATTACCATAAGTTAACTATCTAAGAAAATAGACGCTAGATACCTAGGACCATTCACAATTACTAAGAAAATTAGCAAGCTAGTATATAGGCTCGACCTCCTACTATTAATAGCCTATATATACCTCGTCTTTAATATCTCCCTCCTAGAACCTTAGCACGAACCCTTCTAGTTTACCTAATTTAAACTAGGCCCTATCTAGATACTAGAAGATGTTATAGTAAGAGATAGGTATAAAGTAAAAGGAATTCTAGAATATAAAGATACTGTAGCAAGAGGCCAAGAGTATAAGGTAAAATAGCTAGAATAGCTAACTTAGGATAGCACCTAGGAACTAGAGGACTACTTAGATAACTATAAAGAAATCCTTATAGAATATCTAGCTAACCTAAAAGACGTATTACAGGTATATAATAGAAACTAGACGGCCTAAAGACGACTTATAGTAACGCTAATAACTCGCCTTAGAACTAGAGGACTAGAAAAGAGATAGGGCTATAAGGGAAAACTATAAGCAGTCCTACTTAGAGGAAAACATCTTATTCTATAGACATACTATTAACTCTAGGAGGAACTGTAAGACAACGTATTACTCTATAAACACGTTATTATTCTTAGCAATATAATAGCGCTTAGTTAGGAAGCTACTAGTCTTACTAATATTCTTCTACGGCGTAACCACCTTATAATCGCTAGGAACCTCCTGACTGTAGTAGTACCAGCGCTTCTTATAACTAGACGCGTTCCTATCCTTAGAAAAGGAAGCTCTCTCTAGGTTTGCGTTAATAATAACGCAGGATAGCGCGTTTAAACCCTAGGAACCTAAGCTAGTAGTAAAGCGCTAAAGGTTAAAGTTTTAAGACGCTTTGCGCGCCTTAGCCTACTTAACCTTAGTTAACTTAGACTTTGTAATCTTACGCTTGACTTAGGTAGTATACTTAGAGAAAGTAGTATAGAGCTTCTTCGCGTAGTCGTAGGCCTACTTCTAGTACCTATAGATATCCTTATTCGCGTTAAATATGTCTATCTCTTCGCCCTCGTTAAAACTGCTATCCTTGACAGCGTTAATGCTCTTGCGAGTAGCGTGGTTAATAAGGAATATTAGTATATTAATAGCGCGGCAGAAGAGGGGATTAACCTAAGAACGTAAGTAAAAAAGCCACAGTAATAGAACTTAACACCTATAGGAGCATAGCTAGACTTATAAGCGTTATAGTAGCTGCTATATACGCTATATAAGCTATTACGCTTATAAAAGGCGTCCTCTATAAAGACTTAAGTAAATCCCTTTATAGTCTTATTACTAACCTTGGCCTTGCTAGAGGTAACTAGCGCAATAAGGTAGGACTAATAAGCTAACCTTACTAGCTAGGGCTAGGCTTGTAGGTGCTAAGGTAAATTATAGATATAATACAGAATAGCGCTTAAGAGGATAGAACTAGAGATAGAATAGGCGTAGATAGTTATTGTGGTGTTAAAGCGGTAGACTATGTAGATTATAATAAAGGAAGGATGTAAGAAAGCCTCTTAAAATACTATACTTTATACTCTCTTACTTTTGCACTCTTATATGCCTAAAGGGCCTCTATAGTTATAACGTCGCGTTACTGCCTACCTTACTATAGAGTTATAAGCGTAGTAAAATTTATACTTAGCCCTAACTAATACTACGTAAATACTAAGCCACGCAGCAGACAGTTATAGCGCAAATAGACCATACTTTATAGTACTTACTATAGTAAAGCGAAGAGACTACTAGGTATTACAGCTATAGCTATAGTAACCTAAAGTGCGCGACGTATAATAAGATTTTTTCCTAAAAAAGAGGTTTTTTACATGCACGTAACGTTCAAGTCGTAGGAGGATAACGGGCAAGAGTTAGAATAACGCTGACTATAGCAGGCAACGTAAAGTGCAGAGGGCACCCAAACGCAGTAGACACTACAGCGACATTGCGAAATTATTATAAGAGTCGGGACGACCCTCTAGAAGAGGGGGGAGGCTATTGTCACGATGTTCCACCATTATATGACCTCAGCCATAGACAGGCGAGCCACCAGGAACCCCCCAGATCACCGTCGGCCCGCAGCAGCCACGGTCACGTGACGTAGATATATATTATCCCTCGAGGAGGCTTAATAGCTCCTTAAGGATTCGTCTCAATACAAGCCTATACCAATATCTTAGCGCCTATCCATTACTCCTCATAAAGAACTAGCTCTATATGAATATATTTTTATATAACTTATATTTACTTATTATCTAAAAAGGTAAAAACCTTTTTAGTATTATAAGTCTCTAAGTAGATAATACTTTTAGTATTACTACTCTAAGCTTTTCTATATAAAAAGAAAAGATACTACGTACTACTAACTTTAAGGCTAAGCCTAAATCTATTCTCTTATATAAAAAACTATTAGAATTTAATAGTAGTAAGATTATATATAAAAGAAATATAATCTACCTTATATAAAAAAGATAAGCTGCCTACCTCTATATAATTAATATGTCTATACTAGACGTAGCTAAGCAATACGTTAAGTAATAAGTAAGAGAAGCATATATTGCCTTAGTCTACTAATCTAAAGCTATTTTTAATCTATCTACTATTATATAGATTATAAAGCTATTAAGAGAAGATATTTAAGTCTTAAATATATAAATATGATAGTAGATAGATAACGTATTATATAGATTATTATATATACTACTAGACTTTTCTTATATAAAACTTTTTATCTTTATAGATAGATCTTTTACTAATAATAAAGATTTTAGCTTTTAGCTAAGCTTCTTTATTATACTAGCTACCAAAGAATATATAAAAGATTTAGAGATAATTAGTATTTATAAGAATATTATCTACTAGAACTTAATTAAATATAAAAGAATTATATAAAGTATTTTTATAAGTAAGCTATATAGTATAGTTAGAGAGTTTAATAATACTATTACTTTTAGTATAACTTTTAATTAGATTATTTAAAACTTTAAGCTACTAGAGATTTCTATTATAATTTATACTAACTTTAAATAACTATATAATTACTTTATTAAGCTTAAGATAACTATAAAGAAGATACTTATAATTAATATGATATTATTCCAAAAAGCGTATAAAAAAAGATTTTAGAGATTTATTAAATTAATAGTAAAGATAACTTAGTAGATATATTTATAAAGAAAACTACTAATATAGCTTTTATAGAACTTATCTATATAAACTAACTAACTATCTACGTAAAAGCGTACGTAGATAGGCTATTCTAACAAGCTAAATAAGACTAATAAGTCTTATCTTTTTTTTTTTAATATTCTTATATAATTATTTTCTATAGAACTTAATAATTTACTATTATATAATATAAAACTACTAAATATTAGTTATATATAAAAAAGATAAGAAGAAAGAAATAGTCTTAATTAATACCTAAGAACTCTCTCTACTAGACGCTCTCTCTTCTCTTTTTCTATATCTTATACTTAAAGAACTCTAAACAAACTATAAGTACTTAGACGTAGTGCTTATAGAAGGCACTATATAACTACTAGACGTAGCTAGTATAGGCCTTAGATAAGTAGCTAATAATAGTATAATAATTAAAGAAAGACGCGCTAAGAAAAATAGTAGCTTATACGTAATAGTAAGAGTAAGTAACCTAGATAGTACTACGACTTTAGATTAATATTGCGTAAAAATAACCTTTACAATAGATAAGCTTAGTATACTACTTACGTAGATTAATAGTCGCGCGGAGAGCTACGTTAATATTAGCTAAAGGTATAGTAGTAACTATATACTCTTTATCTTACTATATAATATTAGTACTACTTAGAAATACTAAATTTTATAAAAAAGACTTATATTAATATAAAGAGACTATATAAAAGTATAATTAGCTTACTAGCTAGTTAAAAAAGTAATAAAGACCTAACTAGTCTATACTATAGGCTATATAAGTATAGTACCTAGAGTAGCAACCTACTACTAAAGCTACGCAACAAGAGCTATAGCGCGGACTTAGATGCTATACAAAGAGGCAATAGTATTGCTAGTAATAATAGGAATGCTGCTACTACTAGTAATAGTATTAATACTACTAATACTATAGATACTACTAATACTACTAATACTACTAATATCTTCTACTTATATAAGAAATATTAGTACTTTTATAAAAAGAAAAGATAGTAAAAGAGTAAGAATAGAGATATAAAAGAAGTAAGTATATATAGAAAGTAGATTTATATATTATAACTTAAAAAAAAAGAAAGAGAAGATAGAGAGCTTTTATATATCTAAAAGATAGTAGCTAAAGCCTATATAAGAAAGGTAATTATAAAGACTACGTAAGATAATAATAGTAAACGTATAAAGAGAGTAGTAATTAGAGTAGTAAGAGAGAAAATAGTTATACTACTACTTTACGTAAAGTAAGAGCTAATCTTATATAAAGTAGAAATCTATCTTATATAGAGAAAGAAAAGATAAATACTATACTACTAATAGTAAATACTTAAATTTTTAACTTTACCTCTATTTAAGAGCTAAGATAATAACTACCTAAATAGAGTAGTAACTATATAAGAAAGATAGATAGCTATTATATAGCTAGAATAGCTACTACTATTACAAAGGCTAGGGCAAAGTAGAAGTATACGTATAATAGTAGTAGCACTATATATCGTATAGTATAAGAACTTAATAGTTAGACTAGTATTACGTAATCTTATAGCACGTGCGTACGTTCGCACGAAGCAACCTCGCTTCGTGCAACGTAGACAACAACAAGCAACAACTAGAATAGAATGAATTACTAGTAGTCGACTTAGTCCTACCCTTTGTACGACCGTACCCGTACTAGCTATCTAGACGTGATGCATAGTAGATAGCCTATTCAATAGTTATAGTATATTAGGTTACTTTTAGCTAGTTATAATAGTTTAATATAACATAATATTATAAGATAATATAAGCGTAATATTAAAAGCTAACTGTTACGAGACGACACGAGCGTAAGATCAGAAGCTTACTTAGAAGCACTAATTATAGCTACGTACGATATTAGGTGTAAATACAAGACGTTGCGTAAAGAAAC
>QGDG01000227.1:0-12552 GCA_003268315.1 Stemphylium lycopersici
AAAAAGTGGCCGGCTCACTAGGGTGGCCGCCTCACTAGTGCTTTACGTTAAGTATTATAACTAATCTTATATAGATAAGAATATTAAATACTATTCTTATAAATAAATTATATATACTATTAATAAAACTGACTTATTAAAGTATGTCACTTAGCGTATAGTATATAATTTTATAAAGTATTTTTATTACTTATATAACTCTAAAGTATAGAATATTTATTTAAGCTCTTATATTAATAAAATTATTTATAGACTTTTTATTAATTATTACTTAGTATTCTCAAAAGTTACTTTATACGTAAATATAGCTATTTCTTTTTAAGGTGTTATAAATAGCTTTAGCTAGTAAGCTATTAAACTCTTTAATTTAGATCTTACTTTTACTTATTATATAGTATCTAGTTTACGTACTAAATCTATATAAACTTATTACGCTATAGTAAGTAATACTACTATCTAAAGCTTTATTAAGCCTATTACTAGTTATTAGTAAAATATAATATATAGGGCTTACTAAGGCTAGCTAATTAAGAAGTAGCATAGATTCTAAGTAGTATCTAGAGTACTTATATTCTAAAGCCTTATCTACTATAAGCGTATTTATACCTTCTTATTATAGTAACTACTAAAGTTGCTATAATACTAACCGTGCTATAGAATCTAAGTGCTTAATAGAGCACTTAGATTCTACTAATTAGCTCGCTAAGTAAGAAGCGCTAGTATAAGATCCTAATATAAAACTCTCTTACTACTTATCTTTATTATTTATTTCTTTTTATAATATCTTATATTTATACCTAATATTATATGTAGCTATAATTAGTACTTCTTAGTAAGCTTCTAATCTTATACTTATATTATTTTATAATGTTATATTACGTTAAACTACTATAACTACTTTAAAAGTTACTTAATGCGATAAAACTAATTTTAAATTAGCTAAATATAATCTAAGTAGACTTTACTATCCTATCCATGCGCGTTTTAGCTATGTTCGAGTTTTGACCACCCTACCAAGCCAAAAGTTCTCGAAAAATGAGGCTGTACAGCCACTAACAAAAGCTATTATTACGAGATTTCTTGGAGTTAAGCTTTATATAGTACTACGATAGATTTAAGCTACTTATATTTAGCTAGTACTATAGTAGAGCGGTTAGCTTTTGTTATTTAAGATAAAACGATAGGTATAGCTACCTAAGCTTATACACGCGATATATTAATAATACTATAATTTTAATATTTCTACTTAAGAGTTTCTATTTTTAAAGCCTTATACTTACTTTTTTAAGATAATTTAACTACTATTTTTATATTGCAGATAGCTTTCTAGTAGTTTTTCTCTACTAGCTTTTTAGCCTACTCTACCTCCTACTCTATCTTAAGTTTCTTAAGCTCTACTTACTTCTTATTTTTCTACTAAAGCTTATATAGCTAAGCTTACTCTTTTTACTATTTACTCTTAATTTTTTAGAGTTATAGCTACTTAGCTTAGTATTATTATTCTATCTTATTATCTCTAGCTTACTATACTTTCTTAGGCGACTAGAAAACTACTCTACTATAGTAACTATTAGGATTACTAAGCTAGAGCTTATATTTCTTTTTTTAGTATCTTTTTTTAGCTAAAAGTAAGCTTTATAAGCTCTAGATTTTAGCTTTAAGTATACTATTTTAAGCTAAGATATAGTAGAGACTCTACTAAATCTTTTTTACTACTTTACTACTTAATCTATTTGTAGCCTAGTTAATAAGAGTCCTAATTTTAAGCTAATCCTCGCTACTATATTAAGAACTAGAGCTTTTATCTAAACTAGACTTAAAATACTAAAATTATTATAGTATAGTCTCTAGGTTAAGTAAGTAAATACTAGTAGCTTTAAATAACTTTCTAATTATCTTTAGCTTAAAAGTAGTACTCTAGGCTTTTTAGAAGAATAAGAAAAAGTCTCTTTTTCTTATTAGGCTAGTATTTTAGTTCTTAAAAAAGTAGTTTTCTAGCTAAGTAGAGTAAGCTACTCTAAGTAAGCTAAATATTTTAATATTAAGTAGCTAAAGCGTATAAGTAGTATAAAGCGGAAATACAGCTAATAAGATCTTATAGCTATTATAGTAGTTAATAAAATCTATAGTAATATAGAATATATAGCTATCTAAGAGTAGTAATTAGTACCTAGTTTAAGTATATTAGCTAGTTTCTCTCTTAAATACCTCTTTAAGCTAAGCTAAACTAATATTATTATTACTATAGCTAGTAGGGGATAAGCTAATAAATATAGAGTATTTTTCTAAATTAATTAAGTCTACCTAGCTTAATTATAGGTTGCTAGAATCTAATTAAAAGATAATTACTAGGCTTAAAGCTATTCTATCTAATAAAATATAAGCTAGAACTATTATCTACTCTTATAAGCTATTCTATATAGCTATAGTTACTACTCTTTTATTATATAGCTTCTTATTAAAGATTCTCTTAAAGCGTCTAAGTATACTAAGTATAAAGCCTTTCTTATCTATATTAAAGATATAAGATAGTTATACGTTATATACTTTTATCTTATTATAAAGTAGCTTAAAATATAAGCTATACTTAGCTTTAAAATTAGATTTATAGTAATTCTAATCTATAAGCTCTTACTAGCGTAAGATAAAATAAGTAGAGTTTTAGTTTATAAAGTAAGTAACTTAGCTTTCTAAAACTTCCCTACTAGCTAGAGTTAAAGTAAAATTTTAGATTATCTAATAAGATAGTAGAGTACGCCTCTTAGTAAGCGTTTTAATATACTATATAAGCTCTAGCTCGCGTTATAGGTAGAGTTTTTAGTAAGCGATCGCGTGCGGCTAGCTCTAGCCTTAGTGTCTTTAAGCGAGCGTACGACAGTTAATACTATACTTCTGCGCTATCTTATTATACGAAAAAGATGCGCCTAGTGCGCGCGAATTAATTTCTGTAATTGCTTCTTAGATCAGATCCATATTAGTAGAGTTGTAGATAGATTGGTGTTGATAGAATAGTTAGTAGGGTGGTCAAAACTCGAACATAGCCAAAACGCGCACAGATAGGATACGTTAAAAGTTAGTAATAAAGCCTTACTTACTAACTTAGCTAAGTAGAAGTACTAATATACTTAGTAAACTACTAAACTTTACTAAAAACTAAAGATAATAAAGACTAAGTCTACTTTTATTTTAATTTTAGTAATAACTTATATAAATACTAAAAGTAAATAAGTTTATTTAGAAAAGCTATATAGAAATAGCTTAAAGCGTATAATACTACTTACTATTAATTTTTAAGACTTTCTCTAAACTAACTAACTACTTAACTTTTTTTTATTTAATAGCTAATAAAAAGATTTTCTTACTTTTATTTATAAGTTAAAGTATTAGCTTAAAAAAATACTAATAGATTTTTAAATAAATAATTTAACTTACTATATATCTACTCTTAGCTGAAAAAAGAAACTCTAACTCTAATTAATATACTTATAGACTAAGATATTTATTATATAGACTAGCTTAGTATATTTCTTAAAGCTATATATAGAAATTAAAATAAGAAACTTATAGCTTTTAGCTAACTAAGTAAACTCTACTAAAAAAAAGTATAGTTTTACTTTCTACTTTACTAAATTATAATAACTAGCTACTAATACTGAGCTAAATAAAATTAGGTTTATTATATCTCTCTAAAACTTCTTATTTTTTAAATTTTTACTTATAATTAGTAATAAACTTTATTTACTATTTTTAATAATTATACTAATCTAATATTTATATATAATAATAATTATTACTTTTTACTTAACTACTTATAATATGTCTTAGTAGTATACATTAATATAATAATTATAAACATAGTAAATTATACTTTTATTAATTCTATTAAACGCTAGAAGAGAATTAGGAATAGCTACTATTTTAAATATAACTAAAAAGTGTCAAGCGGACGCTAGCGGGCGGTCGCGCTGGATGACGATATATACTATCCTGCACCATGATTAGTAGTTCACTAATCATACGTACCTTTTTGGTTGCATGGCGTAGTAGTGCAAGGCTACGTCTTGACAAAAAGGCTATATCTTTAAGAATTATAGTACTTCTTTACTAACTTAGTATATCTAATTATATAGCTTACATAACTATTTTTACTTTATTAAATCTAATAATTTAAAGTTTATAAGTTTTTTAAGATCTAAAAATAATGCTTTTATAACTAATTTTAAAAGAGAAAACTATTATTGTAAAAATAAGTTACATTCTAGAATTATATACTTACTAAATTTCTACTAAACTCTAGTCTAAATTCTAACTTAATACCTAAAAACGCTATATTATAATACTTTATATAGTTTAGTAAAGTAATATTAAGAGTAATTTTAAAGTCTTAGTATATACTAAAGCTATAAGTATTAAATATATTTAAAAAGACTTTATAGGTAATCTAAACTTTTATTAAGACTTACTACTTTATATTATTTACTTAACTAAATTTACTAGAACTATACTTAATAGTAAAAAAGTCTTTAATACTATCTCTTTAAAACTATAATATATTAGATATAAAAATTTTATATAACTTTATATTACTAATACTAGCTAGTATTAACTAATCTTAGGCTATCTCTAGATATAAAAGTATGAAGTTAACTTAGATTATATAAATTAAAAAAAAGTTTTTATTACATAATAATATAAAGAGTATTATTTTAGAGCTATCTAAACTCTAATTCTTTTTTATATAGTATGTTAGAGTAATAATAAGTATAATAGTACTTATATTTAAACTTTAATACTAGAATATATACTATAATAATAGTATAGTTACTAGCTACTAAAAGTAGAGTACTAGTTTTAAGAACTAATATCTAAACTAATATCTAACGTATTCTTTATTAGTACTATATTAGATAATAACTTATTAAAGCTTTAACTAATACTTAATACCTACTATATAAGCGCTACTCTTTTTATAAGGCTAGCGCGTATAAAAAGATATAAAATTTATATAATTAGTATTACTAATATTAATAAAGTACTAGCTAATAAGTAGTATACTAACTTCTTTATAAAAGTCTTACTAAAATATTATAACTTAATAGATATGTTTTTATAAAAGAACTTAGATAAACTATTTATATAATAGTTTCATAACTTTAAAATTAAGCTAATATCTAATAAATGGTATAGATTTAGCCTATTGTATAGTATATCTTAGAATAAACCTAAGATACTATATTAGTACTTAGAAGACTACTTATTAAAAAACATTTATCTATATAAGCTTTTTATTAGTTACTTTCTCTATTATCTATATTAAGAAAATAAGTAGTAGACTATACCTTAATATAGAATAGTATATCTTAAATACTATTACTATTGAAAATAATTATCTAATTTTACTTATTTAAAAAATTCTAAACTAACTTAGTAAGATAAAGTACTAAATAAAGCTTAATATTATTACTAATTTTATTTAATTTTAAATTACTAAAAAGGATGAATAGTTTATAGCTTTTTATATATAATATAGACTACTTAAATAGTCAATTATATTTTTTAGACTAGCTAATATACTAAGTAAATTCTAGTACTTTATAAATAATATACTACGTCTATTTTAAATATTTTCTATATAGTATACTATAAGATACTTTAATATTTAGTAAGAATCTCTATAAATATAAATAATATATATAAGTATAAAAAATATATAGAGGCTATTCTAAATACTTTTTAAAAAGCTAAACTTCGACTTAATAGAAATAAGTGTAAATTCTACTAAGATAAAGCTACTTACCTTAGTTACGTAATTAAAGTAGATAGAATATAAATAGACTTAAAGAAAATAAAAACTTTTTTATATTAAAACTACTTAAATAATATTAAAAATATTAAAGTATTTTTAAGTTTTAAAAACTTCTACTAGAGATTTATAAATAGCTTTTTGTATAAAATAGTACTACTTATAGATTTAATAAAGAAAAATACTTAGTTTTTATTTAATAATAGCTATTAAAAATCTTTAATATTATTAAGCGAGCTTTTATAACTATACTAATACTTTAGTACTTTGATTTTAACTTTTAATAGTTGTAAAGATAGATATCTCTAACTACGTTACTATAAAAGTACTTTCTATTTAGTAGCTTACTTCTTAAAAAAATCATTTAATAGAGAATAACTATAAAATCTATAATAAGAAAATACTTACTATTATCTACTACTTTAAATAGTAGTAGCTAGACATAAAAGATATATATATATTAATTATAGTATTAAGTAACTATGAAAACTTATAGTATTTATTTATAATAAAATAACTAAGCTACTATTAAGCTTAATAGTCTAAATATCTCTTTAAATTTTAGTTTATAATTACGTACTAACTAGAATAGTATAGTAAGAACCTTAATACTTTTACTTATTATTTTTGAAATTAGCTTATATAAAAAGAAGTATGAAAAGCTTATAAATAAATATTATTATATCTAAAATTATTCTAAAACTCTTCTATAATTAGACTAGATAAGACTAATTAGTCTATCTAAGAAACTATTCGTAATAAGTAAAAGCTACTATTAAATAGCTATTTAAATAGTCTATTTATATAAGAAACTCTATAGTTACTTAGTAACAAAGTATAATAATTAAAAGAAATTATACTTAGTAAGTATAAAAACTATAATAACTATCTATACTATGAAAGTAGGCTTATTATTTCTAGTAATAATAAGCTAAAAGATAAAATTATTTATATAGTATATAACACTCTATTAGGTAGATATCTTAGCTAAGAGAAAATACTTATCCTAATCTACTAGAAGTACTAATAGCTTTAATAATTTAATACTATCTAATAATATATATCTTACTACTATGTATACTACTATATAAAAGCTTTATTAGAGAAATATTATAAATTCCTAAAGCTACTATTTACTTTTATATAATACTTAGTAGATATTTTTATAAACTTTGTAGTTAACTTACTAAAGTTAGAAAAGTATAAAAATATAATAATAGTAGTAGACTACTTATTAAAGTACTACTACTTTCTCTTATATAATAAGATAGAAGCTCTAGATGTAGTATATATATTTTTCTACTATATTTAGTATAACTATAGTCTTTCTAATATAATTATTTTAGAATATAGTCAGTAGTTTATATCTACTTTTTATAATAAGCTCTATAGCTAACTAAAAGTTAATTTTAACTTTTTAACTAACTACTATTTCTAAAATATATAAATAAAGAATACTAATATAATAAAAAAATAAGTCTTAGGCGTATATATAAATTATAAGTAAGATAACTAAGTATAATAGCTCTCTATAGTATAGTTTAAAGCTAACAATATAGTATAAGAGACTATAAAAGTCTTTTTAATAATAGCTTACTATAGCTAGAATCTCTAAATAGGATTTAAGCTACTTATAGATAAACTATAATTAACTTATTAAATACTATAAGCTTAAGATATAAATATAATAATAAATAAAATACATAATGTTACTAACTTTATCTATAAAAAGTTAATATAAGTATAAGCTTTTTAAAAAGAGTATATAAACTATAAAAGATTACTAGTACTAGTATATAAAATTAGTAATAAAGTATAGCTAAATATATATAATATCTAGACGTAGAGACTTTCTAAGAAGCTTAATTATAAGAAGTTAAGTCTTTATTAGATATTAAAAAGAATCTTCTCTTATAAATACTATCTTAAACTACTTAAATTAATAAAGATATACTAAGTATTTTATATATTTCTTTTCTACTCTATAACTAGAATAGTTAACTAGATACTTAACTAAAATACTCTACTATCTAAACTAGTAGTTATAGATAATAAAAAAGAATACTTAGTTAATAGTATTAAAGGTCTTTACTATAATAAGTATTATAGACTATATAGATACTATATAAAATAGACTAGCTATAATAAGCTAACTTAGAAACTAGCTTTAGCTCTTGAAAATACTTAAGTAGTAGTTACTTTTTATAAAAGATTTTTAAATATTAATAAATTTAAAACTCTTTAATATTACTTATAAGATCTTAAGAATAGAAAAGAAGTACTATTAAAGTAACTACTAAAGTTACTATAATACTAACTATGCTTTAAAATTTAGGTACCCAGTAAAGTACCTAAATTCTACTAATTAGTTTACTAAGTTAGAATTGCTAGTATAAAAGCTTAATATAAAACTCTCTTACTACTTATCATTATTTTTAATTTTTTTACGTAATATCTTATATTTATATTTAAGATTATACGTAGCTATAATTAGTACTTTCTAGTAAGCTTCTAATCTTACACTTAAATTATCTTATAACAATTCTTTACTATTAGTAATCTTAATATTCTTTTTTAGAAAGTTACGTAAATACTTTTTAATATTACTTTAGCTTACAAAGTCAATAATAGTAATAATTTTAATTCTTAATTTAGTATAGCTATTATAATATAGCTAGAATTACCTCTTAGTATATTACGTAGCTTCTTATTAGACATAAAGTTTAGAAGTTTAATAGCTTTCCTTTTTCTTTTTTACTACTATCATTTAAAATCTACTAATATATTGTTACTTATAGTAACTAAATAAAGTAGCTTAATAATAGAAAATAAGCTTTAGTTACTTTATACTTTCTATAATTCATATAATGTATCTATAAATAGCTAATTAATACTTTATATATTACTAGATAAGAATAAGCTTTCTTTAAAGTTCTTATTAAAATTATAATCTTTTATACTTTTCTAGCTCTTATGTTATCTATATTTTAGAAGCTAGTACCTTACTTAGTTTTAAATTACATAGTAGTATTAGACTCTAAAAGAGATAAAAGCCTTTATTTTTTTTCTAGTATAATATTCTTAGTATCTAATTTATCTAATTAGTCTTATCTAGAAAGTAAAATTAGTAAAAATACTTGATCTTAGAACTACTAGAACTAAACTAATGTATTAGAGTTACTATTATATTAATCTAAAGAGATAGCTATATTTATAGCTACTATAAAGTTTCTTAGTTTAAGATATTATACTAATAGTCTGAGATTTTCTTTAAAGATCTATTCTAGAATAATACTAAATACTAGCTAGTTAAGAATATTATCTATTATATTATAAAACTTCTTAATTTTAGCTTTTAATTATTCTAGTATAAAATTAAAAGGTAGTACTTTTAAGATCTTACTAAGTCTCTCTTAAAGTAAACTAAAGTAGTAAGTACTTCTTTTTACGTTTAGATTTTAGTTAAAGCTAATCTAATTTTTTTTAAGTAGTTGTATAACTTATAGTTTCTAACTTAATATCTTAAATTATTATATATATTATAAGTATTACAATATTTTCTACTTCTATAATTAATAGTACTTTAACTAGATATAGTATTTCTAAAAGCTAGTATAATAAAGAATCTATTATTTCTTTCTTAAGAAAACCTTACTATTATTACTTTTACTATAAAGTATATATAGTCACTAAACTTTTTAAGTAGCCTAATAGTATTTATATAGGCTATTAATATATTTATAGTAATAAGCTTAAGCTTTATATCTCTTAAAAACTTAATTAAATTTTTCATTTTATATCTATATTACTTAGAGTAAAGAGAGTAGCTACTATTGTGCTGGTGCACGGAGTGCCATAGTGTGAGACTAGTAGACGCCTCTATAAAGCCCTCTTACCAAGGAGACTTTGCGGAAGAGAATGACATGCAACTTAGACTAGAACAACACAAGAAAATACCAACTCCTGATTCTTATAACAATTGTTCGAACTACTAGGACCTCGTACCCTTTTCCTCCTCTCTCTTTGGCTATAGCGAAAGCAATGCTTCTACGCCAAAACGGTAGTGTTTCTAAACACTCCTACACCCGTACACTATCTTCTTAATTTCTACTATAGCCTTCTTTATACTTTTTAGAGGAAAAGTAGCTTTTTTATTTAATAATATAATATATTATATTTCTATGTTAATATTACCTTTCTTCTAGTAATACATTTTATTAAGACTATGTATTTTTTTAAAAAACTTTTTTAAAAAGCTATAGATCTTATTCATATTATACAAAGCTAAGTTATTACTATTAAGTATATTACTTATATAGTATATAATAGCCTCCTTATTAAAGTAAAATAATTCTTTAAAGAATATAATATCTACTTTTTTTTATAAACTTATTAGTGTCAGACAAGAGATAGAATCTAGGTGTAGGATCGAGCACCTAGATTCTATAATCTTAGCCAATTAGGACTAAGTGCTAAGGTCAACCGCTAGGCGAGGCTAAAACTTAGCTGTCTACCTAATATAAAAAATAATAAGAATAGCGCCTATAAGGCAGCGCGCCTACGCTTTACTAAAAAAATAAGAATAATTAAGTTTATTCTCTATTATTTATTACAGTAAATTATTATAGTAATTCTATTACCTCTCTTAATATCCTATATAGTCTAATTAAGAGTCTTACTACCTTAACTAAAAATACTAATTAATATAAATAGCTAATTAACTCTAGCTAATATAATAATTACTCTAAGTAACTAGTATAATTACTATATCTAGTTTAATTAGCTATAGGCCTACTATAAGGCTTATAAAGTTTAAAACTAAGTTAATCTAGACTTAGTAATAACTCTAATAGCTAAACTAACTAAACTAGAAATACTAGATATCTCTAAGTATACTTTAGCCTTAGCACTAGTAGATAGTATAATAGTAATAAGATTATTAGATCTATTCTTATTAAGTTAGAAAGCTTATAAAAATAATCTAGAGATCTATAAACTCTATATAGAAAAATATGAAGTATGATACGTAGTATATAAGACTAAGTTAGTTAATCTATAGTATATTATAGTACTTATTTAAGCTATAGAATCTTAGTATCTATAGTATATATACTACTTTCTAAATAAATCTCTTAAATACTAGATTACTAACTTATAAGTATAAGTGAGAAGTATATAAGACTATAAGTAAAAAATAGCTTAAACGTAACATTAGGTAGTATTAAAACTACTATATTTAGTAACCTCTTAAAATACTTAGCTTAGTAAATATAATTAAGTAGCTAAAGAAGCTAAAGTACTTTAAGTCTTAAAAGTCTTATAAATTAAAGAAGTTACTAAAGACTTCTATAGTAGTAGAAAATCTTACTCTATCTTAAGTAGTAAGCTATTAATTTTAGCTATTAGCGCGAAAAGAAAGCTAGTCTAATTAATTCTTAAGAGATATAATTAATAGCTTTAATTAAAATATAATAACTAGCTGATAAATTACTTCAGGTAGAAGCTAAAAAGTAGTAGCTCTTATAGTAGAAGACTTATTATATCTAATATAGAAAATAAAGTCTGCATAAGTAAATAAAGACGCCTAAAGAACTTAATATAGAGACTTATATATATAAGCTTAAAAAAGAGATTATTTATAAGCTAGTCTTAAAAAAAAGTGTAAAGTTGACTTAAAGTAAATAATATCTTTAAAAAAAAAGAGGTAACTTTATTAAAAGTAAGCGTCTATAGTAACTTTACTAAAGTAAATACTAGTTATTCTAGTAAACTTATTAAATTAGGTACTAAAAATAGGCTATAGTATTTAGTATATAAAATAAAGTACGCTATCTATAATTACTTCTATATATACTTTAATAAACCTTTAGAATAGTAGATAAAAAATTTAAAAATAGCTTAGTATTATATAAGGTTTAGCAATACTTCTATAGTCTTAGTCTATACCAAGGCAGGCGAGATTATTATATAGCTATAGTACTATAAAGTTATTTAGTAATACTATAGAATGGTAGGTATTTAGAGTAATAATAATTTAATTCTATAAATAATAAAATAAGTAGCCTATTATAATCTAAGTTAGAGATAAAGCTAGAGGAAGTTAACTATAATAAGAGAACTAATATAATCTTTTTATTCTTATATTCTTATTAATATATTTATTACTATTCTTTCTATTCTATATATTAGAGATAGTTATAATAGTATACTATCTCTAGCTCTACTACTATTCTAGATAGCAGGCCTTAGTAAGATATTAATTACGTAACCTACGCGCCTTATATAGATTATCACTTTCTAATATATACTTTTATTAGTTCTAATATTATATTTTTTATTAAAAAGAGGTCTTTACTTATTACTTATAATCTTATTTTCTTTTTTAGAGTTATTATCTTAATACTCTAAGTTATTATATTTTTATACTATATAGTTTAGTATAAGCTATATATAAGTGTTTAGGAAGCCTATTATAATATATTTTTTTAATTTTTTACGCCTTCTAAACTATACTTAAAGCCTTATTATCTTATTATAACTATTTATAAATTTTAACTTTTAAGTACTATACTTATAATGTAAAGCACTAGTAAGGCGGCTACCCTAGTGAGCCAGCTACTTTTTCTTAGCATCGCGAATACCACGTACTAAACATAAAATTACTCTATATCCTCTACAGATTCTTTATATAATGTAGCTATATTAGATTTAGAATCTTTATCTATATCTTTCTAATATATATAAGCGTT
>QGDG01000228.1:0-12537 GCA_003268315.1 Stemphylium lycopersici
AGTTCTAGCTATTCTTATATTATTTATACTCTTACTAAGTCTATTATAATACTACCTAAGGTAATAATAAAGCCTAAGAATACTATAGACTTAGTTAAGAAAGTATATTTACTTACTTTATAAAACAACTCTTATTATACTAATTAATCTAGCACCTCTTCGACGTGCTAGTCGTGTTCTACCTTATCTCTAGAGTAGATAAGTATGTCGTCTAAGTATACTACGTATGTATAGTCTACTAGGCCTCTAAGAGCTTAGTATACGTAAGACTAGAACGTTGCTAAAGCGTTTGCTAGACTAAATAGTATTATATTATACTTATAATATCTATATTAGGTCTTAAAAGCTATCTTCTATTTATTCTCTTCTTAGACTTAGAGCCTATAATAGGCGTCGCAAAGATCTAGTTTAGTATAGATAGCAGCTTTTAATAACTAGTCTAGCATCTTACTTATAAGTAGGATAAAGTATTAGTCTTTAATTATAACCTTATTAAGGCTATAATAGTTAATATATAATTATATTATACTATCTAATTTTAGGACAAAGAGGATAGATACTTTAACTAGTAACTTACTAAGTCTAATCTATCTTTTCTTTTACGCTATAGCGAGGTATTCTCGTAGTATTTCTAGTTCTTAACTAGAGAGGTTGTAGATTAGAAGGTTTAGGATCTTCTTCCCTTCTTTAATCTTTATAGCGTAGTCATACTTACTATTAAGTTAGATTATCTACGTCTACTACTTACTAAAAGCTAGCTATCTATAATATAGCTTACCTAAGACGTACTTTAGTTCTTTAGGATCTAGTTTATTACTTACTAGCTAGAATTCTAGTAGACTTTCCTTTCTATTAGAGAGAGAGTAGCCTTTATATAGAGATACTATAGCATATTAAAAGTCTTTATTAAATATTACTACTATAAAGCGCTAAGTAGCTTCCTTAGAGAGGTTACTTAGATCTAGTACGTTAGTAATACACTTTTTAAGGTAGGCTTTAGTCTTATTTACTTAGGTTTTAACCTAGAGAATGCTTTAATAGTCGTACTATTTATTATCTTTAATCTCGTTACTACTTAGTTCTAGCTATAGAGTTAGAAGATCAAGTAAGTATTACTTCTTAGCGTTTTTAAGTAGTTTTCTAACCTACTTTAAGATTATTAAGTATAATAATCTCTTAGGGTGTAGCATATAGGCTCATTCTCTCTTAGCAATACTATATAGCAAATCTTTAGCGTTAGTAATTTAGATTTAGTCTATAATACTCTTAGGCTACTATTAGAATATTTCTTTTAAAAAATAGATTTATAGATCTACATCTTATAGCTATAAGTATCTAAGAACTATATTATACTCTTTAAAGTCTAATAACTAGAATCTTTAGAGTCTTATAGTTTTAGATATACCTTTATTATTACTATATTTAATAGTAATATTATATAGTTTTTATAACTATAGTTCCTAATTATCTAAGAAGCCTACTATTAGGTAAGAATAAAATAGTAAGTATTCTATTTTATAGAGTTATATAGTATAGAGGCTAATAAAGTTTATCTCTACTCTAGAGTTATAGAGAGCTTAGAGAGGTACTATAGTGCTATTAGAGAGTTATACCTCTATATTAATAGAGATATAAAGCTACTTCCTATTAGAGTTTTTCTCTAGTAGTAATTAGAAGAGATTTATAACTAGAGGTTAGCTTTTCCTAAGTCTTAAAGTTTATTAGATTTACTTTAGTAGTCTTAGTTACGCTGTTTCTAATAAGGCTAAAGTTGTTTGCTATCGTAATAGTTCTCTAGCTTATTAGTGTCTCGCCTGCTATCGTAACATTAGTCACAATAGCGATCTCTATACTCTCGAGTAGAGGAGTATTAAGAAGTAAAGAGGTAGTTGCTCTTTAGCCCGCTGTTAGAGTAGCTTAGAGAGGTTCGACTAGACTACGTAGATAGCTTATAGTCTTGTCTTTTGCCGCCTTAGTTAGTATAGTTATTTAGGCGCTTACCTTAACGTCTAATAGAGACACTAAATCTATTCTAAGATAGTAATAAGGCAATTATAGTATAATTAGCTATTTCTACGTTACGTAGAGCTTACTCAAAGTCTATCTAAGTATAAATAGTCTTAAACTTACTATACTATTACATTTCTTACTTTATAATATTAGAGATCTTAGCTTAAATAAAGGCTATCTTAGCTTTATTATTATTCTAATTATTAAGTATCTTAAAGAAGCTACGTAAGAGTAGTAATTCTTTTTTACTAAGCTATAGTAAGAAAGTATTTACTAAATTAGTATTCTTCTAAATAAAGTTAAAGAACTTAGTATAGTTATTATACTTTATAAGAAGGGGGTCTTAGATAAGGTTATATTTTTTATTCTTAACCTAATTTTATCTCTTTAGTAGTCTATCTTTAAACTATTATATAAGTAGTTCCTAGTATACTAAATAGAAGATAGTACTTAGAGCCTAAAGGGTCCTAGTATAGCTATCTTTATAGATAGTAGCTATTTTAAAGACGCCTTTAACGTCTCTAACTTATTAGTCTACTTATTAGAGGGTAGCTAGCTTACTAGTATCTTTTAGTTTAGGCTAAGAAGTAGCTACGTTTAGAGCTCTTAGTAGTTTAGATACTTTATCTATAGTACTACTAAGTTTACCTATTATCTTCTTAATAGCTGCCTAAGCTATAAGAAGAAGATTAGTAGTAGCTACTCTCTTATAGAGTATTACTAGGCGCTCTTTAGGTTCGTCTCTATCTTTAGCTTTCTAGAAGGAGTTCGTTACTTACGCTACTTAGTTTTAGGTCTTAGTAGCTAGAGTATAGATAGGCGACGGCCTATAGGTAGTGCTATAGGTTGCGCTATTATTATTATTACCTATCTTATCTTAGGAAGGTATAGTAGTACTAGTTGCTATAGCATTATCGTAGTGTATATATACCGCACGAAGCTCTATTACTAACTAGGTATAGTAGAGATTTATATTCTTTGCTACTAGTTAGTGCGACCTAATAAGTAGGGCGCTACGCGCCTTTTTATAGTTAAGTAAGAAGTTACGTAAAAGCTGCTTTTCTTTACTTTAAGAGGTTCTTAGAGAGTTTTTAAGATTAGAAGCTTCTCTCTTAAAGAAGTTCTTACTTTTATTATAATAGCTCTTAGGCTTATTATAAGGAACACTTTTAGATATCTTACGCTAAAGAAGTTCGTTCTCTTACGTAGTAGTTTTGCGTTAGGCTTATTACTTAATTATAGTTTAATTTATAACACTATAGTCTCTATCTAAGAATATATTAGTTACCTAATAGGCTACTTACTTGCCTTATATATTGCGTAAAAAGCTTATCTTTTTATAGCTTTAATAGAACTGCTTATAGCAAAGTGTTTAAAATATAGTAAAAAGAGATATCTTAATAACTATCTATCTAATAAGGAGTAAAAAGGATTCGAATTGTAAGGAGTAATAGATAGGCGCTAAGATATTAGTATAGGCTTATATTGAGACGAATCCTTAAGAAGCTATTAAGCCTCCTAGAGAGATAATATATATCTACGTCACGTGATCGTGGCTGCTGCAGGCCGATGGTAATCTATAAGGCTCTTAGTAGCTCGCCTGTCTATAGCTAAGGTCATATAATAGTAGAACATCGTAATAGAAGGTCTTTAAGGTAGTAAGACTAGTTTCTATTAACGCGTAGAGGGTCTTTAATTGCCTTAAGGTTTGTCTTTATACGCTACTACTAGTTACTCTACTAGAAATACTCTAGTAGTTAAGAATACTAAGTAATACGTACAAATTTAGGTTATAATTAAGGCTAGTAAGAGAATCTTTTATATAATTACTAATAAGTACTTAAAAAGGCTTTTTAAAGCTTATTAAAAGAGCTAAAAAGATACTATATAAAAATATCTTTATTAAAGCTTATATATAAGAACTTAAAGAGTAAGTAGTAGAGTTAATAAAGCGTAGAGAGTATAAAAGAAAGTAAATCTAAATAGGTAGTATACTAGAGTTTAGTATAGGCGTATTATAGATAGCTAAGAGCGCTTCTACTACTTATATAAGGTCTAAGAAGGGTAGTAGTAGAGGTAGTTAAGAAAGGACTTAGCTAGCTTAATAGCGCTATAGTAATTATAGAGAGACTAGATATAACGCTCGTATGTATTAGAAAGATATAGATAAAGATTCTAAATCTAATATAGCTACATTGTACGAAAGATCTATAGAGGATGTAGAGTAATTTTATGTTTAGTACGTGGTGTTCGCGATACCAAGAAAAAGTGGCCGGCTTACTAGGGTAGCTGCCTTACTAGTGCTTTACGTTATATTAATAGTATAGTAGAAGAGAGAATTAACTTAAGAATATAAGTAAAAAGCTATAGTAATAGAACTTAATACTTATAAGAGTATAGCTAGACTTATAAGCGTTATAGTAGCTACTATATATACTATATAAGCTATTATACTTATAAAATACGTCTTTTATAAAGGCTTAAGTAAATTCTTTTATAGTCTTATTACTAACTTTAGCTTTACTAGAAGTAACTAGCGTAATAAGGTAGAACTAATAAGCTAACTTTACTAGCTAGAGCTAGGCTTATAGGTACTAAAGTAAATTATAGATATAATATAAAATAGCGCTTAAAGAGATAAAACTAGAGATAAGATATACGTAGATAGTTATTATAGTATTAAAGTAGTAGACTATATAGATTATAATAAAAGAAAGATATAAAAAAGTCTCTTAAAATACTATACTTTATACTCTTTTACTTTTACACTTTTATATACTTAAAGGGCCTCTATAGTTATAATATTATATTACTACTTATCTTACTATAAAGTTATAAGTATAATAAAATTTATATCTAGCTCTAGATAATACTATATAAATACTAAGCTACGTAGTAGATAATTATAGCGTAAATAAACTATACTTTATAGTACTTACTATAGTAAAGTAAAGAGACTACTAAGTAATATAGCTATAGCTATAGTAACCTAAAGTAAGTAACGTATAATAAGATTTTTTCTTAAAAAAGAGGTTTTTTATATATACGTAGCGTTCAGATCGCAAGAGGACAACAGGCAAGAGTCGGAATAACGCTGACTATAGTAGGCAACGTGAAGTGCAGAGGGCACCTAAACGTAGCAGACACTACAGTAATATTACGAAATTATTGTAAGAGTCGGGACGACCCTCTAGAAGGGGGGGGGGGCTATTGTTACGATGTTCCACCATCACATGACCTCAGCCACAGACAGGCGAGCCACTGGGAGCCCTGCGGATCACCGTCGGCCCGCAGCAGCCACGATCACGTGACGTAGATATATATTATCCCTCTGGGAGGCTTGATAGCTCCTCAAGGATTCGTCTCAATACAAGCCTATACCAATATCTCAGCGCCTGTCCATTACTCCTCACAGTTTCGGGTAGACTGCATCGCAGAGGAGTCCAAGGTTTTAGCCGTGATAGGTACTAGAGTTCTCTTTTAAGTCGTTACCGAGGTTCACCGCGAAATGCTAGCTACCGCCGAATGCCTAATCTAGACACCAAAGTGACCTCATAATATTGCATAGGTTTTAGCGGTACTTCTCTCTCTTAAGTCCTACTAAGGCAGGTAAGTTATTGCATAGGACAACCTAGGTATTTATCTAGCAGCTTTATAAAATTAATTTATTTATGGCTTTACATACCTACTACATTACTCTCTACATAAGAAAACCCCCTTCAAGAGTTAATTACATTAAGAGAAATAATTGAACCCATTTATTCTTGTATACTTACCACTATATCCTATTACTATCTATTCTATCACTTCGATACATCCTCTCATAAGATAGTTGTAATAGCTATCTATCCCTCTATTGCCTGTTATTCATATTTCAGCGGGATAGCGGATGAGGTGGTTCCCGCGCCCCGCGCGGATTATCACCTACTATGGAGAGGTCTCGCTTATTACTTGTATCATCTTGGTGGATACGCTGATAGGCGCCCAGATTACCCCGGACCGTCGTCTATCTAATGGGCAAATGAGTACCAGCGTAGATAGACCGATGGCCCCTTATTGAACATAATTCGTGGTACACTTAGCCTTGTTATGGGTTATTTACTCTCTTAATGCCCGTAGATCTGGCGCCTTATAGTAAATGAAGGGATTAAAGTCGACTGATTTAGCGGAGAAACATTACTGTTAAGCTTTGCTTAGCAGAAAATAGCCACAATCAATCACACAATGCAAGTTAGGACGTACTCCGCGAGGATATGTAAGCACTAAGAAATGAGAAAATGCTGTGTGGGTTGGATAACCTGGGTTTCGTGTTGATTACTAAAATAGGTGAATTAAACCAAGTGTGCTAAGCCGAGATGTGTATCTGCTACAAGAAATAGATCGCGATCTATAACACCACGCTATTTGGCGCCTCTTGCTCCTCGGGCTCATCGAAGATGTTAATGCTCCACCTCGGCTTGTTCGCCGTGTATGGAACATTGTACCTTCGCCTTCCTTGGTGTTCGTCGGAAAACTTGGTGATGGCCTTGATGTCCTCTTCGTCAAGATCAATTTCCTTGAAGTTCTCTGCGATGCGCGACGGCGTGACTGACTTGGGGATGACAGAGTGACCGCCAACCTGAGACCACGCGAGAATGACCTGGGCCGGTGTCCCACCCTTCTTCTCGGCGATGGCCTTGATTTCGGGGCGGTGGATGAGCAGTGGGATATCGAAGAAGTTGTTACCAAACGCGGAGTAGGCGGTAAGGTGGATGTTCTTCTCCTTCGCATATGCGACAAGTTCCTTGCTGGGAAGGATGGGGTGACGCTCGATCTGGTTGACGGCAGGGACCAGGCCAGTCTTCTCAACAAGGCCTTTGAGCGTCTGATATGTCATGTTAGATACACCAACAGAGCGCACCTTGCTCTTGGGCAACTTGGTCATGGCCTTCCAGGTCTCACTGTTTGGGATAGAGTTGTCGATGTGGACCTCGTTGGGGTCGGAGGTCATCGGGAATAGGTCTGAGTGAGCATTCTTGCCGGGGCCGAAGTTGACAGGCCAATGAATGAGGTACAGGTCGAGATACTCGAGCTCAAGCTCGGCGAGCGTGTCGTCAAGGGCAGCTTCGACGATGGCAGGGTCATGTTGGGTGTTCCATAGCTTCCCGGTGATGAAAATGTCTTCACGCTTCAGGCCGGGGACGTCCTTGTAGGCGCGCTTGATACCTTCTGCGACTTCCTTTTGGTTCTCGTAGCTGCGATTGGCGGAATAACTTGTCAGCTAGCGTTCATTGCGAAAGACAGTGGAGAGGGTCATAGCTCCTTCGAGCTTCCGTCCCCACTGAGGGGCATCCCAGTCCGACCTCAAAGAATGCGCGCGGAGGAATATTTTCGCAAGGCCGCGCATGCGACGGCGGACAGGACTGTAGTTGGATGGTAGACGTGAGAAATGCTTTGTACGCACATCTTCGCGAGATCCTATAATGGTCGTAAGTCAACATTCTGCATTCGTCGTGCTTGCAAGCCGGCGCCCACGCACGAACCACCGCAGGGTCCCCAAGCTCCAGGCACACTTACAAGGTGGCGGTAGCCGATCTTTAGTGCCTCGTAGACACCATTGCCAACCTCACCGGGGGCGGCTTGCCAGGTACCATATCCAAGTTGACTGGCAGATTGTTAGTACGCTCGTGACCCAGGCAATCGCGAGAGCTATATCGCATACGGGATCTTGTAACCGGAGTTGAGAGTTACGGTCTTGCCTGAAGACATGGTGACTGGTGTAAAATATCCTTAATGTTTGTATGAAATGCGTGGTATGACGGTTCTACCATGCGGGGGGGGCGACGCCCTCTTATATGTCGCGCCCTCCATGCTCCCGGTCGGCATAATGGCCGAGAGGTACGATGCTTGTCGCAACGCGTGGGGTATCAGACATATCCAGCAAAGTACAGCACCGTGTTGGTTAGAATAGCGGGATAATTGTCTACTTGGAACCCCACTGTCGCCTCATGAACGACATACCTCGCGCGCGGCGCCCAGGTGGGGTAAACAGCTCGGAGGAACAGCAACCGAAAAATTGCAGAAACGATGTGTGTGGGAGAGCAAGAGCGGGAATGTATGTGTACGATGCGAACAAACGCTTTCTGAAGTAGTCGGGCTACGATTTCTTCACTGCAGCGAGTCCATGCGTGCGCGATGCAAAAGCAGAGTAAGTGATCCTCCGTTACACAAGGACGTCTGTATCCAGCCTAGGCCCGTCGTATGCTCCGTTCCTTGACTTTTTGGAAGTCGAACTACATCGTACTCTTCATGCCTATGGCCATACTGACCATGTTATACAACCATTCCGCCATGGCTGGCGAGGCTTGTTACACAGCCGACGTGAATCATTGGCAAGTACACCAGCCTTTTGCACGGTTCGTGAACTGGATGCGACAGAGAGGTTGACGAAGGGCTTCGCCGGACAATCGACTCAATGTCGGCGGGAGAGGTATGCGCGCGAGAGGGTGAAGATGCGAGGTTCCGTAAGGCTTGTGATGAAATGTTCAGACTTGTTGCTTCTCCAAGTATAGCCTTTGGGACTGTGGCGGACCTTTTACAGGATGCGGCGAGTATACGACGCCTGGCTTGGAATTGTATGCGCAAGTAGAGCTGATTGCGTTCGGGCAACTATGCCGAGACTAGATGCTCAGCTTTTGCGTCAACAACGCCTATTGGCGACACTTTTATCGTATTGCACGAGAGCCGCATTGCCGCATACTCAGTGGATAGTCACGACATGTCCTGCAGTTTTAATTGAAGAATCCTCGCGATGATGGTCGGATAAAGGCGGGCGGCGAGATCCGGCAATAAGCACCGCTTCGGCGATTCGGGAAGAAGGGCCGAGACAGAGAGCGCGGTGGCAGCGTCGCGATGGGTTGCAGCGCGTCATATGTGATAGCTCTATCGAAACCGCGGCCAATTGCATTGGGTACGGCTGCGAAAAAAACAACTTTTACAAGGCGACGTCAGCCGCAAGTTGGTGCCGGCCATGCCGAGGTCGCACAGGCCATGCCCGCCGCATTTACAGGGCTTCAACTGATTCTGAAGTTGCAGTCCAAACCTCGACGGCACATTGACGGACTATATCACAAACGTTCTTGATGGCTAGTCTCCGGGACATAGCGCCCCGCCCACAGGATCTGTCAGCCACGGCAGCTGCTAAGACGGCTACGTCATCTTCTGCTGACCGAGCCAAGCCGTCAAGGGTTGCTACAGCATGCCAACCCTGTCGCACCCGGCGCACAAAGGTCTCGTCTTGTGCAACGACTTTCACAAGCTGTCCAGGCTGACGCTTTCCAGTGCAATGGTGTCAGACCAACATGTCGTACTTGCACAGAGAGGAAATCGACATGCAGCTATGGTCCCCCAACGGGACCCTTGCTTGCTCAAGCGCAGAAGAGGAAGATTGAAGCATTAGAGAATGACAAAAGCTCGCTCTATGAGATGCTATGGTACCTGCAAACGACTTCGCCTTCCAAAGCCGCCGCGCTCCTCCAATACATGCGAGCTGCCCAAGGACAAGATCTCGGGGCTATCTTCGAGAACTTTGAACGAGGCAATCGCAATTCCATGCCGTCTGCAGCTGACTGCCACACCCTCCTGGATGATTCCCCTTCGACGAGTCGAGAGTCCCCATCTTCTCCAATGATTACCGTGCCAGAGGTAATGGACCATCCTCGTCTATTCACTGTTCGAAGGGGCCGGGATGGAGCAACGGGTGTCACCTTGGTTTCCTCTGCCCAAGCCAGTGCAACCGTTGCAAGCCTTCAGAGCCCATTGGACATGTTCTTCGACTGTGTTGGGGCTTTATTCTATATAGTCACCAGGAACGAAGCAGCATCGAGTATTGCTACCATCGAAGCATCTGGCAATCACCACACTCCTCTGGGCGTCTTTTTCAGCAACGGCAGCAGTCTTAAGTTGCGAACTCTCAGCGCAGAGCTATCAGGCATGGCAGCTATTGGCGTGGTCCATTCGCAGTTGGCCGACCCCAGTACTGCACCACCAGCAGAACTTGCCGATTACTTTTACGCCGTCGCCAAGCACGGTCTTGACTCTGTCATCTTATACAACCCTCTTCGCGCAATGAAGGTGTGCGCACTACTGGGAATGTACAACATAGTCGTAAAGGCAACAATCGCACTCGCTTACATTGGTACAGAATCTGCTTCGGTAAATCTGACTGTGTGGATGCTAATGACATGTAGAACTCGGCTTGAGTCTCGCACACAATCATAAGCTCGATCTCAAGGCATGTCCGCAGGACTGGTCAGCAACTACTTATGAGGACATCCGGAGGACGCATAGGACTCTTGTGCACTTACAATGGTGAGTCTTTTCTATTGTCTCATTGCAGATCAAGGTATGTTAATAGGCATAGCAGCTGGCTGAGCGCGTCCCTCGATCATAATTCTTCCTCGCTTAGCTCCGCTCTCCTATCATCCTTCGATGATCTCGACGCGCCTCCCGAGGATATGATTAGACAGGAATGTGTCAAGGTCTCCATCATCAAAGCAGCCTTGCTCCATCGCTTACCAACCAAAGCGCCCATTCCTGAAACAACCACGTTAGAGTTCCGAGCTCAACTATCAAGATTTCATGCTCGGCTTCCAGACTGGATGACAACCGCGAAATTACTTCATGGCGATGAGGGAGAGCTCATGGCCACTTTTCGTCCAGTGATCTTCTACGTGCATCTTTTCTATCTTTCTGCCATGATGCTACTTTCTAGAAGGCTCATCATCGCATACATCCCTGTTGACACTGTTGGCCGTGTGGGGCTTCCACCGGAAGCTCAAAGAGCCATCGAGGAGGGCTATCAGGCGGCCCACATGAACGCATCAGTCATGAACCTCATGCTTCATGAGGGTAAGGTGGTACAAGTCTGCTGGCTTTGCATGTGAGCTTAAATTTTGCGAACCCTGTGAGGGTTAGCTGACAGAAGCTCAGATACACGGCCTATACCGCCGGCGTCATGATCGCGCACAAAGCTGCACAAAAAGCACTATATGGCGGCGAATACCATGAAGACTTGGAGACACTCAACAAATGCATCGGCATACTTCAGTACTGTGCTCAAAAGGATGCACTTGCTGGAAGGTTTCAAACCCTTTTGACAGGTCATTTGTCAGCCCTCCGAGAGGGCAACCAACCGCCGAATGGCTCGCATGGGAGCTCTGCATCAGCTAGCCCATTCATGCATAAATATCTTTTCTCCTTCAACCCTGGGCCGTCGAAACTCCAGGCCACTGCCCAAGAACTTCTCCGAATCATACATCGTCCTTTTAGTAGTTTGAAGAGTGTTGTCACCCAAAAGACGCTCTCGAACCGCGCGGAAACCACGATGGGCACACACCTGGAATGGGAGTATGAGTTGAAAGGCAGTGATTGTGCCGAGGACATGCTGACGAGCCAGAGGGCTTCTTCTTCAAGAATGCAATCGGATGACTCAGACATCCAACTGCACACAGGTGACGCCTCTGGCTCTTCCGCGAAACGACAGTGCCTGCAGCCGGAAGCAGAAGGATGGGCCAAATGGACACCGCCAACTTGGCAGCAATCCTTCAGTCTCCCAAAATAGATGGGGCAAGGACCCATTCTTCTGAACTGCATTTCGCAATGCCAACTCCATTACGCTGCGATCAATACGTAATCCAAAATGTATGGGCAAGTTTTGCGAATACGAGAACGGCGCATGTTGGAGAGAAGAATTTGCTGACAACTAAAGGTGGATCTTCCATGTTAACGACGAATTCTTCTTCGCACGAAACGGCCCTCGGCCGTGACTCTAGTATAATCCTTCGAGAAAATGCCTCACTGTTGCCATTTATCCGGTGCTAAAGATTAAACATGCGGCTCTATGGCTATTGTAGATAGCCGCCAAGAAGAAAACACCTCGTACCTTTGGCAAGTGGTTTGTAATTTAACATCTTCCTATAGAGCATATCAAACGAGCGTCCAATCCTAGTACTTGCAGTCTCTGCGCAACATGCATACTTGCAGTCTGTTGCTCACTCACGCCTCATACGACCTGCAGCTACACGTCATAACCCCGCATTTGCTATGAACCTATAAACTCTCTTTCTCGCCCACCGACCATGCTAACAATCGATACCAAAATAAGACCTTCATCAAACTTTTCACGTGAGCTAGCACCAGGGCACACCCTGCTCCGAGCCATCTTGCGACCAAAGATCTTTTCCGACTGGATGGACAAACGATAATAGGTTCGATAGAAAATTTCACTTATATACATGCGGCTAACGGGCTGTTGTAGTTTCTGAGGGGGGCGGGTGCAGTAGGCACGGTAGCTGGTCGTGCAATTCTAGAAAGCGGTGCGGATGTTGTCTTCGTCAATGTACTGACAGAGCCGAATGCGGAAACATGGGGTAAATGGCCACCGCAATTTCAACAATCAGCCCTGCGTCCTGCATCTTGCAACTTCCAACTTCCATAACATGGTTGGCAAGCGAGCGGCGCAGGCAAGCGAGCGGCGCACCCCACCAA
>QGDG01000229.1:0-12517 GCA_003268315.1 Stemphylium lycopersici
TCCCTCGAGGAGGCTTGATAGCTCCTCAAGGATTCGTCTCAATACAAGCCTACACTAATATCTCAGTGCCTGTCCATTACTCCTCACATATAGGTACTCACTTCGATGCCAAGACTAGGGACACTGTCAAGTCTGTAGGACCTCCTTTGTGTGCCTTGTGCTTGCTTGCCTTCTTAGTGCAGACCTAGCTGTCGGCTCGTTCTAATAGGGCTTAAGCGGGCACATACAGACTCGGTCGTTGTTAATACCGTACATGGCCTTGCTAGCATTGTGTAAGCAGTTTCATTGATTGCGATTTGCTACTAATGATCGTGATTCACTGTACCTAGAATTCCTCGCACTGAAAGATACCACGACGTGTAGAAAACGCATCTCCACAGTGCGAAACCTTCGAATCTGGCAAATTCGAACCTTAATGCGACAGCGACGCCGCTAATTCTAATCGTTTAGAGACTGCAACGTAAATATCTTCAACCTTAACAGTGCTCGCGTGGACCGCATAGACACGGGTGAATAGTATGCATCTGGACTGCCGAATAGATGCTGTCTCTCGCCAGGACATTCTTAGGGGGGAACGATAATTGATGGAAATGCTGTATCGCAAATGGAGACTTTACCTGCTCTACCGCGCATTCCGACGAGGAGAATCTGGGGCATGAACGCGATTTTGGGGTGCATTGATACCACTAAAACCGACTAGGCCATGTCGTCGCATCTGATGGATAGTTCACCCACGCAAGTCATATAGAAAAGGTGGAGAATGGCGCATGCAGAGCTGAAGCGGGGGTGGGGGCATCGCCGAGCACGTGGCGAGACCCGTGCTATCGCTGAGCTGCAAGCTAGGCCTAATGCCCCTTCTATCTGCGCAGATGCGGGGTACCACGGCTCGGAGCCGACGGCTCCGCTCCAAAAGACTTTCCAAGTTAAGATGACACCCCAAGTATGCCTAGCATCAAATTCTTCATCCAAAAGCTTACGCTCGGACCCCGGAGGTTGGATCGGATAAGATGGGGCGGACGCATACGTATACACAGGGTAGATCCCAAGTACGACGTGCCGTGAATACATTACTGAGGTATAGAAATCAGACCATAAATGCAACATATAAAGGCAATTACAGGCACACCCATGAATAAAGGTATCTTCGGAGTCATTCTCGGGGCACCGGAGCTACCGCCGGTACCGACGAGCGGCTCTTTACCCGTTTCATGAACACGCCATCTTTCTGCCGAACCGCCGCTGAGGCTGTATGTGCGGAGATTTGTATGAGTACAGCAACGGTGGCAGGGAGTATAAATGTGTAATGGGGTCACCTCCACAACGCAGTAACTTGCCTCCTGACATCTTTTGCGTCTTCAATCAGCTCAATCTATCCCACCAGCCCAGTCCAGAACCAGAAAAGATTGTTAGTCCACGATGAAGGCGCTCATCTACGATGGAGTTGGAAAGTGCAAGCTCGTGGAAAAAGACACTCCACAGCTCAGCGGCGGCCTCGACGCGCTGGTAAAGATGCAGCGGACCACCATCTGCGGCTCAGACCTCCACATCCTCAAAGGCGACGTGCCCACCTGCACCCCAGGAAGAACGCTAGGTCACGAGGGCATTGGCATAATTGAAGAAATTGGGCAAGAAGTCAAGAATTTCAAAGAGGGCGACAGGGTGCTAATTCGATGCATCACGTGCTGCGGTAGCTGTCACTTTTGCAAAAAGTCGTAAGTGCGCACCTCGTACCATTGCATAATCAAGATGTCGAGGATTTTGCTGACCCCGTCGTTTTTTACCTTTCCAGAATGGCCGACTGTTGTGTGAAGGCGGGCTGGATTCTCGGTAACACGGTTGACGGGAGTCAGGCGGAATATGTTCGCATCCAGTACGCCGATACTTCGCTATATCATGTGCCCAATGGTGTAGATGATCGCACATTACTTTTGTTCAGCGATATCCTGCCAACAGGCCTGGAAGTCGGCGTCCTGCGCGGAAAAGTGGAACCAGGCTGTACCGTTGCAATCGTGGGAGCAGGGCCCGTCGGTCTCGCGGCTGGTCTTACTGCCCAGCTGTATGCTCCGCGCAAGCTTGTCTTCTTCGACATGGACGACTACCGTCTCTCTGTTGCTCAGAAATTGGGCGCGACACATGTCTACAACGTTAAGAACATGAAAGGCACAGTTCGCGATCTTGCGGCAGAGCATATAGACGAGGCCGATGGTTTTGACGTCGTCATGGAAGCTGTTGGCATCCCGGCGACGTTCAACATGTGCGAAGATCTCGTTGCAAAGGGTGGACATATCGCGAATATAGGCGTGCATGGCAAGAGCGTCGACTTGCATATCGAGCGACTGTGGGCGAGGAGTACAACAATCAGTATGGCGCTGGTGTCGGCGCACACGATTCCAACGTTGTTGAACTTGTTCGCTGCTGGTAAGATCGACGCGAGTGCCATGGTCACCCACGGTAAGCATAACCAGTCCCCCGCCCCCCTTTCTAATGTACGAGTCCTAGCGGATGTATCTTGTTGCTAACAGCTGGTGCTCGAAGATTTCAAGTTCAGTGACATCGAGAAAGCCTATGACCATTTTGGACGGGCGGCAGAAACAAAGTCTTTGAAAGTCAGCATCGAATTTGGAACGTCGGGGCGAGGGGGAAGATTGTGATGGTCCGTTAATCTCTTACTCTTAGAGTGCAAAAAATATGTATACTATACCAGTTAACCCGAAGAGGTTGGCGGAATTCGAGTTGAGAGCATCCGTGTCGTCCAAATCACCAACTCAGCCTACATGCATATCAGGCCGAACCACAATCACAGCAACTCTCTCACGATCGATGTCCCATCGGTGATATGCGCGCCCGTCGCAAAAGCGATAATAGTTCACGGCCTGTTCTATAAAAAAAAATACGCGTGTAGTCGTATCCATGAAATCGGGATCGAACGGGTCGTAAAGGGCCTCTATGATGTTCTCCGCGCCGTGAAGAGCCAACAACATTATCATGGAAAAATAAGATCTCTCATGAAGGAAAGAAATAGAAGGATGTTGGTCGGTTCTCTTAATCAATTCGTGAAGCGAGATACCAAGCTGGCAGAAGTCAACTCGCGACGACTATCAGTCGTGTCGCAGACCCGTAGATATTAGACTTGTTATTTTACTTTGACGACTATCTTCCCCCGAGCTCGACCCGTTCGCAACTTCTCGTACGCCTTCTTTACGTCCTTAAAATCGTATACCTCGTCCACAACTGGCGTCACGCTGCCACAAGCGACCAACTTAGCCAACGCATCAAAGTCGTCGAAATTTGTCGTCGCGAAACCAAAAGAGAACGGTCGTTGACCTCCACCTAGCCATGTCGGCACAAGGAAGCGGAATGCGAGGTCGTAGACGAAGGGTAAGCTGACTTGTGACCCTACCTGGACATATTTTGCGCCTGGTTTGGTGAACGCAGGAGAATTCCAGTACAACTCAAAGGGATGGCCGATGTTGTCGAGAATCATGTCGTACTGCTGCTGGCCAGTTGCGAGAAGGGATGGGACGTCGTTCGTACGATAATCTATCACTTCATCGGCTCCGAGATCCTTGCATAGCTGGAAATTTGCGCCTAGGAGGTATTAGAACGCGCGTCGCCCGATTGGATTTGGTATACGTACTGGAGCAAGTCGTTGTGACATGGCAGCCCAGCGATTTCGCAATCTGAATAGCAAAAGTACCGGTGCCACCAGACCCGCCGTTAATGAGAATGCGATGGCCTTTCTTGACATTTGGTGCGATGCATTGGTACGTGACGAGACCACAGACACCAAGCGTCGCCGCTTTCTCCGCTGAAACACCCTCTGGAATTGGTACCGTGCCCGCTTTTGAGCCGATGATGAACTCTCCCAGCGTGCCAAACTGTTGCTTTGGCTCCAGCTTTCCAAACACCATTTGCCCAATGCGTACGTTGCAGTCTGGACCGGCTTGCACTACCCTTCCGGCAAAGTCGAGGCCAGGCGTCGTGGGCTTGGGAATGGCCATGCGACCGACTACTGGGAGCTCCGCCAATTTGTAGTCTACGGGATTCAGAGCGGCAGCGTGTACCTGTATGAGCGACTCTCCGGGGCCAAGTGAACGCTTTGCTGTTGGAAGTGGTGCTGATTCGTTGAGCTGTATTGCGTCTTCAAGTGTTGTACTGCACGCGGACCATTGCCATGCTCGCATCGTGGTGGGCATGCTCTCCGCTTTCGCATTGCTAGTGCTGGTCTGCGACATCTCTATCGCGTGTATGTTGTGGAGGAATGAAGTACATGCGAAAGAAGAGGTTAGCTAGTCAATTTTATGCGACAAGATATAGAATTGTTTTGCCGCTGGTTGCGAACCAAGATTAACGTCTGCGGTAGTCGGATCCCCACACGGAGAAGTCATGGCCTAGTCGTTTAACAGCGCTTCCCTGGCTTGAATCTGTAAGTTCCAGTCAAGGCCATCTCGATAAGCTCCACGAAGCACAATAGTCCGAGCAGGAGAGAATGTGATGTTGGTGAAGGGAAGAGACGAGAGTCCTCGATGACATGACGGGAAACAGTCCGCCGCTAGCGCCGGACTTCCCAGCATGCCCCACTAAGGCTATCTACGGCAAGCAATCGAGAACGCTCAACTGTCTTCGTTCTTTCAAACTGAATGATGCAACGAGCTATACCTACCAGAGGCAACACTACTGGATTCATGGCGCTTATTCATCTGCCGTTCCAGAACTCGTCGTCATCCCCAATCATCCGCTGCTCGTCATCCGGATCGTCCGGACCGCCAGCAACTTCATCGTGTGGTTTGGTAGCCTTAACATTGCCAATACGACCCTTCCGTTTTAGGCCTCTCACTTTACCAGCTGTATATGCCGCGAGAGCTGCGCTGACTGACGGACTGGTATCTGTTGCTGCTCTCTAGAATTACCGCGACCTTGTTTGGCAACCTCGGCGGTATTGTCCAACCTGCTCTCCTCCACGGCTTCCCATTCTTCCGGATGATTCATATGCGCGATCACTGTGTTGAGTTTCGATCTCTTGCGTTCAGCGTCATTTTCCGCTCGTGCCTTCCTCTCGAGACGGTCCGCCCTTGGCCCAGACACGGCTTGGTGATTCTTCGTAGTATCTGCTTTGTCGAGGCTGGCCACCTCGGTCTCAGACGCTGGGGTAGTGACATGTGTCTTTCTGTCTTTCTGTATCTCACCTCCGCTTGGCTCCAAATCGTTGTGCTCAGACCCTCCAAAGTATCTAGTCATTGCCACACGGCCATCAGTTGACGTGAAGCTTGCGTCCGGGGGCTTGCTACTGGCTTGTATGATATTCGTAGCACTGCCATCAGAAATAGCTACAATAGTTGAGTTGGCATGTGCTCGTGTTCGCAAGCGGTCCGACTTCGTGCCGTAGCTGGGCCATATGTGTCAAGCGTGAATGAGTCGGCGCGCAATGTGAGCACACTTAGCCTCGCTTGTAACGTGTTCCACCGGTCATCCGGCCACACCAGTCATCCGGCCACCCCACCAAACCTTATGCGACATTCTACACAACAACAACTATGACACCACCACGACGTCCTCTGTCGCCTTAAAAAGAAGGCAGAATCTCTCTTACATCTTATTTATTTTAGAATAAACAAATTAGGAGCTAGCGTTAAGCTGCAAAGCTATTTAATGTCTCTTATTCTACTCTCTACGACCGCCTTTAAGGTAGCTAACCTAAAGCTATTACTAACGCCTAGAAAAGAAAGCTATCTCTTATAGAGGAGCAGTCTCTCGTTTATTAGATTCTAGACCTTAATTAACAAGGCTTCCTACCCTAGATTATTGACGTACGACGTATGGCTAACGCTCTACTTGCTGGCTGCGGCTAATATCTACCTTCTCTACTTATAGGCAAGAACTAGGTGTCGCGCTTTATTAATAGCTAGTCTAAGCTATAGATAAAGTAGAATAGGAAGTTCTATAGCTAGCGCGCCTGCTATAAGAATTCTATTATAATTGCAGCGTGGTTTAAGCTTATAGAGGAGACGCGCTAGGCCTATAAGATACTAGATATAGATACGTATAACTTTAATAAGACTAGCTTTATAATAGGCGTTACAGCAACGTCTAAAGTAGTTACAAGCTCTAATACTATAGGTTAAGTAGTTACTATATAGCTAAGTAATAGAGACTAGGTTACAACTATTAAGTATATTAACGCGTCTAGTTAGTGTCTTCTACTATTCGTGATCTTATCTAGGAAGCTCTACTAGGCTAGCTAGTATTAATACCTCCTGCTAGACTAGGTAGTTGCTGTATTAGACAACGGCTGGACGACAGATAAGCTCGGCGTAGAGTAGGTAAAGCACTTCGACAGACATACAGCGTCTCGTACGCGTAGAGCCTACTATCTCTTTATTCTAGACAGCTATAGTAGCTATACTATACTAGAGTTTAATTAGTACTATATAGAGAATAAGATTATTACCCTCTATATGCTAGCCTATACCTTCTACCTCCTCTAGCCACTTAATATAGGCTGCTTCTCCCCTTTTAAGCGAGCGTACGGTCACGAGATCTAGAAGCTCGCTTACTAAGGCGTCTACTATGTTAATAAGACAGACTTCCTTACGATCTATATATAGATCTAGCTAATAGTATTCACGTAGCAGAATATTTAGGCAGGTTTCTAAGCGATAGGGCTTATCCCTCCCTATCTGAATTATGTCCTATCGTCGCTTATAGTTGTCTATTGTTACAGGTAACAAGCAAAGACCTCTCCTTAACGAAGGATGCGATGTTAGGACCAACAAGAGCACACGTCAGAAGGTAATGATCCACGCGGGGCGCGCGGGTCACGTGACTGGCCATCCCGCCAAGGACGACCATCCCGCCAAGACGGGGATGGCAGGCAGCAGAGAGATGGACCGCCATCACAACCATCCCACGGATAGATGTAACCAGGGGATAGAAGGGATAGCAACAGACACAGCAACAAGAATATAAGTGTCAGACTGTGTGGATGTTCAAGGAGGCGATCGAATCACTGTAATAATTCGCTGTGATAATTGATGGGAAAAACTTCATTAATCTTATTTTTAGCGGAGCGTAGGCGCGCCGCCTTATAGGCGCTGTTGTTATTTTTTTTTTTTTTTGCATTAGGTAGACGGCTGAGTTTCAGCCTCGCCTAGGGGTTGACCTTGGCGCTCAGTCCTGATTGGCTGGGATCACAGAATCCGGGTGCTCAATCACACCTAGATTCTGTCCCTTATCTAACACACCCCCTTAGCTTAGAGCTAATTCAGACTTATAAGCTAGACTATTAGTTAGTTAGATTACTAGACGCTTGATTTAATCCTAGATCTTAAGCAGAGCTACTCTTTAGGTTGCTTTCTAAGTCTAGCTTTCTGTCAGCCCTAGTTAAGTCAGAAATCGCTGCTACTAGTTTACTAGGAGAGCTTTAGTAAGTCTGTCTACTATTATTTCTAATAATTAGGTATAAGTGACTTTAATCTATCCCTTAGCGACTTCTTATCTTAGCTAGTAGTTATAGATATCTACGTGTCGAAGCTTAGTTTAGAGTCTTGATATCTTCTAAGTAACTAGCTGGATAGTCTGTTGATTATCGCACTAGATTTTAATCTAGTCTAGTAGGTTAATCTTAAGCTCTTTAACTATTCTTAATATAAAGATAGCTTTCTTAGCTACTTAAGATAGAGCTAGAAGCTCGGCTTTAGTAGTAGATGTAGTAACTGTATCTTGCTTACTAGCTCGCTAGGCGATTAGTCTGCTAAATAGCTTAATCGCGTATTCTTAGGAGCTTTTACGATTAAGAGTATTATTAGCAAAGGATACGTTACTAGCTACTTATATAGAGTTACCTAATCTTAACTGCAGCGCAAGGTACTTAGTTTCTTTAAGGTAGAGTAGCACTTAATCTATAGCCCTTTAGTGTTCTTAGCTAGGATTTAAGAGAAACCTAGCTAAACAAGATATAGCAAAGGTAATATCTAGCTAAGTATTAATTACTACATAGAGTAAGGAGCTAATCTTCCGCTAGTATTTATTAATTTTAGGTAAAGTAGCTAGCCTATTTCTAGGCTTTAGCTCCGCACTACCTATTAGAGTATCATACCAGATAGTCTAGTCCTTAGCTAGTCAGCTAATTTTCTCGTAGTAGGCACCTTAGGATAGGTAGATAAGTTATTTTTCTTAATCTCTTCTTACTTTAATCCTAAGGAACTACTAGATATTATCTCTACTAGTTATTAAGTAGGTCCTTTTTAGATCTTTTTCTAATATACTAGCTAAGTGCTATTAATTTTAATTATAAGCTATATTAAAATTATCTATATAGAAGAAGATTAGAGTACTATCTTTAATTATATAGCATAGCTTATAAGGTATAGTCTAAAACCTAATCTTAGTAAGCATTACTATAAAGTCTTGCTACTATAACGCTAGTAATATCTATAGCCTATAGAGTGCCTTTTTAAGCTTAAGTATTATACTAAGCTTTTAATATCTTTAGGGTATTCGCATATACACGTCTCTATTAAGTTAGACGTAGATAAACGCGTTTATAATATTAAACTACTTAACTTTAAAGTTATATTTAGTAGTAATTACTATAAAAAGGTAAAAAGACTATCTTACTAGAGTAGTAGCGTAGGTGTCTTAAGCGGTAATATTCTACTACTAATCGCCTCTAACTACTAGTCGTGCTTTATACTTAAGAAACTAGTTTTCTTAATTAAATTTATAGGTAAATACCTATATATAGTCTAGAATCTAATTTTTGCTTACCTTTACTACTTTATAGGGTACTTCTTTCTATAATTTAGTAATTTTATAGCTATCTAAGTAAGCGCGTTAGGCTTTCTTAAATAGCTCGCCTATTAGATATTTATCTAGATTTAATCTAGCTGTCGGCGGCTTAGGAAGTTAAGATTAATAGATTTTAACTTCTTTAGCTAGTAGCCGCCGTAGCTATGCCTTATTAATAGTATTACTATTATAATCTCTAATGCTTCTGGCTTTAGTTCTAGCTATAAAGGCTGCAGCCTATAGGACTGTTTTTGACGACTAGATTTTAGAAGCACCTGCTGCTTCTCTACTTATAAGCTGAGCTAGTAATGCTACTAGTAGTAGAGTTACTAGAGGCGTTAGGTAATACTCCTAAATCTTTCTTTCTATATAGTAGCCTAGTTAGTTTTCTATTTTAATAATTTTCTCGTTTAAGGAGCTGCTATTAATAGTATTATTATCTTTAAAGAATAACTTAGTCCTAGTAATTTAGACTAGTAAAGAGATCTTAATTAATTAGATATATATAGCTATTTCTAATATAGTACTATATATTAGATTGTCTATAAAGTCCTCTATTTTTCTATTAAATATTTTGTCTTTATTAAAGATTACGTTCTTAGTACTAATAACTTTAGCTAGAGACGAGATCTAGATCTAATAGATTATTAACGCCTAATATCTAACTAGGTAGCTAATCTATCTCTTAGGGTTAAGCCTTTATAGCCTTAATTTTTTATAGTAGATATTATTAGTTATTATAAATACTCTATACCTATATACCTTTAGATAAGCTAGTCTTAGCTTCTTTAGTAATATAGCTATTCTATTAGACTAGAATATATATATAAAGAAGACTTTATAAGGTGTCTTCTACTAATTAATGTAGCTTAGCGTTCAATTATATAGATATGCTATAGCTCGTATAACTTCTAGCTAGAGCTTCTAAGGTAGATTTGCGTCTAATCGTATTACGCGCGATTTTTCTTTATTCACACCCCCTAAGCGTTTAGCGCCGCTATTTTATACTTAAGTATCTAGTGCTAAAGGCTTAATAGTAATACCCTAAGCTTAGAGCTAGCGTATTACTTTAAGCTTAATAGTTATAATCTCGTTATTAGTTTTAAAAGTTTTAGGCGTAATATTATATTAATTTTAGAGAAATTTAAGAAAGTTAGTAAGTATTTTAATAATTAATTTAGCTATTTAATTATTAGTAAGATAGAAATTCTACTAGTATCTTAAGCACTTATCTATAATTAATAGCTGTAATAACTTCTTATTATAGGACTATTTCTTGTAGCTATAGAAATTAATTAATATCCTTTCTCTAAGTTTCTGATTATTTATATATAGAGCGCGGCTAATCTACTATTGTATCTTAGCTATTCTACACGCGTTGCATTCTACAGTTATGACGCCCTTAATTCTTACCCTCTTAGCTTACTATACTAGATACTTGACGACTAAAGGTCCTAGATAGCCTAGTCGTTTATGCTAGAGTAGTACTATTACTTGCTAAGGTAGTTTCTTTGTCTTTGAGGAGTAGTTGTAGGTATGGTATGCTTAGGGATCTAGTTAGGTACAGAATCTAGGTATGTGATTAGGCACCTAGATTCTATAAGTATTAAGTACCTACTAGCTATAACGCTTAGAAAGCTCGCATATTATAGTCTTATTAAGTCTCTTAAGTGCTATAGGCTCTAGTTTAGTATCCTACTAGATTCCTATTTGCTAAAGTTTCTAGAAGGAGACGAGGTTGCATAGTAGGTCTAAGCATATCGCCACGTGATTGAGCACTAGCTTCCTAGGTCTCTAGTTGTGGGTAAGGTTAAGGATTATTGTGCCGTATCTTATAATCTATATCTAACTATTGCCTGCTTATACGAAGTCTCCTTTATTAGGCGGCTTGTAGTAGTATATTTACTTAGAATTATTAGTAATATAGCACGTTACCTCTAAGTTAAGTATAAACGAGTAATAGAGTAGGTAATTAGCTTAATTTAATATAAATACTATAGTAAATACTACCTTAATCTAGGTTATCTATCTACTATTTAGTTATTAATTTTCTATCTTAGGTTAAAGAGTTTAAGATTACTTTATAGCTTAAGATACTATTCTTAGCTAACTTTAAGCTCTAATTAAGCTTTAAAACTTAGTATTATAGTCTAGCTAAAGCTTTATAAACTAAGCTATTCTTAGATTTAGTTTCTACTATTCTAGGGCTTTATTTAGGTGCATATAGAAGCAATCGCAGATAGCATGCTTTATTTTACATACTAGACACTATAGCCTACTTCTAGTGCCTAATCTAATAGGTTTACTAGAGTTACTAGCGTCTACTTTAGTAGAGTTACTATAGGCGCTTGCTTTTATAAAGTTACCTCTTCTTCTTTAAAGGTATTATTTGCTCTAAGTTAACTTTATACTTTCCTCTAAGACTAGCTTATAAGGGATCCCTCTTTTAAGCCTATATATATAAGAGTCCCTACGTTAAGTTCTTTAGGCGTCTTTGTCTACTTAGGTAGACTTTATCTCCTAAGTTAGATATAATAAGTCTTCTACTATAAGGGCTACCTTTTAGCTTCTGCCTTAAGTAATTAGTTAGCTAATTATTATATTCTAATAAAAGCTATTAATTATATCTCTTTAAGATTAATTAGACTAGCTTTCTTTTAGCGCTAATAGCTAGAATTAATAGCTTACTACCTAAAATAGAGTAATTTTCTCTACTACTATATAGAAGTCTTTAGTAACCTCTTTAATCTATAAGACTTCTAGAACTTAAAGTACTTTAGCTTCTTTAGCCGCTTAATTATATTTAGTAAGCTAAATATCTTAAGAGGTTACTAATTATAGTAGTTTTAATGCCATACAATATCGCGTTTAAGCTATCTTCCGCTCATAGTCCTACGTGCTCTCTACTTCTACTTGCAGGTTAGTAATCCATTGTTTGAGAGGTTAATTAGGAGAGTAGCAGGTGCGTTATAGATACTAAGATACCGTAGCCTAGATAAGTGCTATAATATACTATAGGTTTACTAACTTAGTCTTATATACTACGTATCACACTTTATATTTCTCTATATAGAGTTTATAGATCTCTAGATTATCCTTATAGGCTCTCTAACCTAATAAGGATAAATCTAATAATCTTATTAGTGTTATACTATCTGCTAGTGCCGAGGCTAGGGTGTACTCGGAGATATCCGGTATCTCTAGTTCAATCGGCTTAGCTATAGGAGCTATTGCTAAGTCTAGGTTAACTTGGTCCCAAACTTTGTGAGCCTTGCAGCGGGCTTACAGCTAATTAAACCAGGCATAGTAATCGTGCTAGTCGCGTAGAGCGATTGTTATATTAGCTAGAGTTAATTAACTATTTATATTAATTTAGTGTTTTTAGTTAAGGTAGTAAGACTCTTAATTATTAGACTATGTAGATATTTAAGGAGGCAATTAAATTACTATAATAATTCGCTATAATAATTAATAAGAAAAACTTTATTAATCTTATTTTTAGTAGAGCGTAGGCGCGCCGCCTTATAGGCGCTGTTGTTATTTTTTTTTTTTGCATTAGGTAGACAGCTAAGTTTCAGCCTCGCCTAGGGGTTGACCTTGGCGCTCAGTCCTGATTGGCTAGGATCACAGAATCCGGGTGCTCGATCACACCTAAATTCTATCTCTTATCTAACAATAAGGATAGAAAGGTTTTATTATTTCTCTTATTATAGTTAACTTATTTAGTTTA